>LR750564.1:188604-401651 GCA_902729485.2 Mus minutoides
TATTTGGTTTCAGAATAGACTTTTTTTTCCCCTCTTTTATGAGGTGAGAAGAGTGTTTTTGTGTGATAGTGACTAATTGAAAAGTGAACAGCTTGAGATTCAAATCACGGGGAAAATAATGGAGAACTCTATAGTCTCTTATTTTAAAGTGAGCCAGGAGTGGTCTAGAACCTCATCTTGCTTTGCAAATGTTTAGCTGTTTTATCTTTCGCCTTAAAGTGGCCTTTTCTTTACAGCAAAGGGTATGTCTTTCACGCAGAAAGCGTTTGTTTGGGAAATTGGCCATTTTCCCTCTAAAGCATTTTGACGCGGGGTCGCTAAGGCTGTAAACACACAGCCCAGCGCCACAAGGTGCACCCTGGACAGGCACAGCAGCAGCAGAGGGGAGGGGTGCAAGGGGTCCGGTCATTGCCGGGAAAGGGCGGGGCCAAGGCCTGAAGGGGGCGGAGCTCATGACGACAATGAGCGTAGCCAGTGTAAGAACAGGGGGCGGAATCCTGGGCGGGACCTATGTCGCGCTGGAGAGCGGGGCCGGCACTGGAGGCGGGGCTGAGAGTCGCGGTCCGATGACGCGCAGGCGGAGCCGCTACTTCCTGGATCCGCCGGCCGGGGCCGCTACCGCACCCTGCGCCGGAGCCGGGAACCTGGGTCCGCCGCCATGTCCCACCAGACCGGCATCCAAGGTAACGGCGCCACGGGGCAGGGGCTCCTGGGAGGCTGCGGGCCCGAGCGCTGAAGGCGCGGACGGCATTGGAGCTGCTCTAGGTGCGACGGCCCCGACTGTGTCCCTCGCGGCCCTCCCCGGTGGCCGCCACGTAACAGGCCGGTGGCTGCCAGAGAGCCGAGGATGTGAGGATGTCCCGGGCGACCCGGCTGCATCGCGGCTCCCGTGCCGAGAGCAGGAAGACCGAAGCTGGCTGGGCTCCTTCCGCCGGCCAGCCGAGCGACTTTTTCCTCGGGACCCGCCAAAGGAGATTGCTGCAGCGCTCGGATCGCTTGAAAACCAAACAGCTCCCACCGCTGTAGGGTGCCTCCCGAACTCCCCGGATTTTTCTCTCCAGAATGCGGGTGTGCCTTCTCCTTCCGGAGAAATCCCGAGTAGGAAGTGTTTTTCCATCTTTGGATGCTTGCACCCCAGGCAGCTGCTAAGTCTGATCTGTGTAGCTGCACCTCATCAACCCCGTGGAGACGGTTGAATGTGCAGTTTACTTGTGTATCTTACTCGCCGTTTATTATTTCCTGGTTTGAAAATAGGCAACTTGGACGTACTCAACCTCCTACGGGATCAAATAGTATATCCCGGGGTTATTTAACGAGTTCTAATATAAACTAGAGCACTTCCCGTAATAGTTAACTGAGCCTTTCCTCCGGGTGACCACTTAATAACTTGTTTTGTGTTTTAAGGGTTTTTGACACCACCACTTAATTCTGTGCACATGCAGGCAAAAAATAGTCCTCAGATCTAAAAACATTGAATCCCCCCCCCCGTGTTACTTTTGACATTTAAGTATATCAAAATTGTTTAATGTTTGAGCCTTTTATATAACAAGACATAAATAATAGTCTTGCTTGGCAATCAACAACACAAGACTGAATCTGAAGCAGTAATGACTACACAAGGGATAGGTTATTAAATGTTTATTTCCTCCTTGGCTTCTATAGCTTTTTTGATAAAGAGATGCAAGAAAAATATAAACATTGTAAGATCTAGTGTATTTTACAAGTTTTTTCATTAATTAGTATATGAGATTTGATTCTGTTGATTTTGATGGACAGATACAGGAAATGATTTGATGAAGGAGCTATCACAAACTGAAAATTAGACTATTAGAAGCAACTTTTCAACGTTTTCGAACATGAAGCAATTTGTCCATTACTGGGTTTGACTAAAAGCATTCACCCTAGTGTTACTTCTGCTATAGAGTTCTGTGGATAAAAGGCTGAAGTTCCTTCTGAATGCTAGTAGTCTTTGCTCCTAGCCAAGGCCCGTATTTTATGCTTCTGTTTTATAATAACAATAAGAAGGGGCTGCATGCTCCACATGTTTCTTTAATTTATGTTTTTCTTAGGTAAATACAAACTAAGCTACTTAAGGTTTAAACACTTTTTCCCTTTATCATTTTCCACAGCAAGCGAAGATGTCAAAGAGATCTTTGCCAGAGCCAGAAACGGGAAATACAGACTTCTGAAAATATCTATCGAAAATGGTTAGTTAACAGTTTTAAGATACTCTGTGCCCCTGGAGGGTTAGCTGTTACAGTTTCGGGTTTCCAAGCCTTATTAGTAATTTGAACTATTAATCAGCATGAAGCAAGTTCCGAGCTTGCCTTTCAGCCTGTTTTCCTTTTAAACTGGGGGTGGCCATTGGAGACAGCGGGTGCTTTCTGGTGTGGAGGCTTCACCTGTTGTGTGGTTTTCTGCAGCATAATCTATGTCTAATGTCAGTGCTTCTAGAATGAAAATCAGTAGCTAGGCAATTATTGGAAACAAAACTAATTATTTTGTGAGTTATTCAATGAGCTGTATTTTGAAGTAGAAATATTTGAGATACTTATTTGTTTGTTGCTTGAGTGGATCGTACAGAGATCCTTTCTTGTTTGGAAACATTCTGAGAAAATGGCAAATTATAAATTGACTCCTTAATGATAATTCTATGAACAGGGAAACTGGCTGACTGGCTACATCTGATAGGAGATGGATTTGAAGAAACTGTTAATAGCTTGATGTTGAAATGAATGTGCTGAATGTATTCTGTTGGCCTTCTCACATACCCTAAGGCAGTTTGTTTTGGAAAAATAACTTGTTTTTTCATAAACTGGAAATAAACTGTTTTCCATTTTCTGCTTTTATATTTACGTGTAAAACTAGTTTAGAAAATCTTAAAGTCTGTAGGAACAAATGTATGTACTTCAAAGCAGCTAAAATTATGAATGTCAGTAAGCAAAATGGAAAGATAAAACGTATCTAATTCACACTTTAGGAAGAAAATTTCTATTTCTTAAATATTTTCCTGTTTTGTTTTTTTAATCTTGAGAAAATTGTTAAACTAGGAAATTTCAGAGACTGAAAAAATAAATACCCACCTCTTAACTTAATGACCTAGTTAGTACTTTATAGTTTACTCCAGACCTTTTTAACTGTTACTGATTTTCTAATGAAGGATATCTTTTGACAGCTGTACTTTTTAATTTTTTTTCGTGGAGCAGCTACAGTTGGAAAGATAGACAGATATAGATATATACACACACATATATATATATAATTCATCATCTTTAGCACATAATGCTGTTTTTAAGTTCATATAAACCGCACATTGTTATATTCTTGATCTTTATTGCTGAGATTTCTGGGGGATTTGTGTTGCTAGCCTATGATTACTTTAAAACACCAACAATGTTTTTATCTGACTGTATCACGGTGTGTTCTCTATGGGAAAGGTGGAAGCTGTCACAGGTTTGCTCTGTTGCTGTGTAGTGCTGAAGTACGTACCTTTCTGTGGCTTCAGCTGACTGGGAGTACTCCGTTTAGAATCTTACATAGTTCTACAAGACAGCACTTAAAAAGTGTGGCGACTCCCAGTTCTAGTTTATGTGTTTAGGCAACAGTTAAACCAACAGTAGTGTTGTCAAATAGGAGCTAAAGCTTGTTTTGTAATTCTTTACAATTAAATAATTAATTTAAAGAATTATAGTTTTGAGTCATAAATGAAGTTGTATATATGGTATAATATTTTATATATCTATATATATGGTAATTTTCAACATTTTAACAAATAGAACTCTGATTGACCTCTACTTGAACATTTAACTCCACTATTACTATAGTAATTGAGACATAAGTCATTCTTCTTGTCTTCATTACATTAGCACCTGATACTACACCGTATTCATCCGTTTCAAATTCTCCTTTCATAGAGCAACTGGTGGTTGGGTCCTGTAGTCCACCTTCAGATTCCTGGGAACAGGATTACGACTCCTTTGTCTTGCCCCTGCTGGAGGACAAGCAGCCGTGCTATGTATTATTCAGGTTAGACTCTCAGAATGCCCAGGGATTTGAATGGATATTCATTGCATGGTCTCCAGATCATTCTCATGTGAGTAATCTTTTTTTTTTTTTTTTTTTTTTTTTTTTTTTTTTTTTTTTTTTTTTTTTTTTTTTTTTTTTTTTGTAGTTTGGGTTTGGTTTGGTTTGGTTTGTTTGTTTGTTTGGCATTAAATGCTAGGAAGATTTTTTTTTTTAATGAAGTATTTTCAGGCTAAAGGAAGTGACAGTCTTTTCCATAGAGGGATAACCCTCTCCCCCAAACAAACAAAAAAAAGCTGATAGTAGACGGAAATACAGGAAAAGGTGGGATTGGATATGAATATTGCTCAATATTTTAAAGAGTCTGGGGCTTATTATAAGAAGCTAATTTTTTTAATGTTATCTAGATATTCTGAAAAGATTACCTGTTTTTAATTCTGTCTGGAAGAAGTAGCAGATTTCACTGTTTGGAATTATGAAATTGTTTGTGCTAATTAATAGTGACCCATGAGAGCTCCTAAGGCTCTTTCCTAATAGAACACATGCCAGCCCAGTGTTGCTCAGCCAATGGCATCTGCCATCCTGAGTTCAGGAACACTTGATTGTTACCAGGTAATGTCTGCTCACGGCCAAGGTTACTTTGTATTGATCTCTCCCTCATAATTTAAAAATACTACTTTAGGTTATTTTTTATTCTTGCAACTAATTTTGTACTTTGTAAAGCTAGGAGCTTATTTTGTATTTTAAACAAGCATACTACATAATTTAAGACCTATAGTAATGGTCATTAATGGTTAAGACACCCATTTTACAGTTGTGAGTGTCAGCCTGATCTGTTTAAGTACTGAAGATTTTGATACATCAGTGCTTTTATAATGGTATAGTTTATAAAGTGAATACTGTTAACATCTAAAACCATCACAATTGTGTAGGTGCGTCAGAAAATGCTGTATGCTGCAACAAGAGCAACTCTGAAAAAAGAATTTGGAGGTGGCCATATTAAAGATGAAGTGTTTGGAACAGTAAAGGTGCAAAACTTACACTTATTTTAAAAAAAACAACTTACATTTATATGTGTTTTTTTATGTTTCAAAACAAAAACGAACCAAAGCTGGTGAAGCCAGGCATGGTGAGCCAAACCTGTTGGAGTCACAGCATGTGGGAGGGAGGGAGGGAGGGAGGGAGGCAGCACACTCTCTGAGGTGACAGCAGCCTGCTCTACAGACAGAGCTCTAGGACAGTCAGGGCTGCATGGAGACCGTGTCTCAGAATAACAAAAGTGAAAAGGTGAAAGAAGAAGATTCTTAGGAATTTCAGTGTCTCAGTCTACAAGCATAAGACTGGCATTGTTCCAGCTCAACATTTGCAAGTTTGTGCTAATAAATTTGCTTGTTATCTATTGGATGTTGAGAATAAACACTATTGAAATATACTTATCCTTTAGTTTGTATGCTGCATTGATATAATTATATTTATGAATTAAGATGGTTAGACTATACAGCTGGCTCCTGCTTCAGAAGATGGCACGCGAGCTTTAGCCAGTAGAGGGGTTTGATTTCTCTCCCCTGTGAACCAGGATGAGGGCTGGCCTCTCAGCTTTCTCACTTGTTGCCTTCCGAGAGTGGCATGCTCATGAGTATGCCTCTTCAACTTGCTTCTTGTGTGATGAATGCTTGTGCAGATACCATATAAGTGACTTTACTATAGGATGTAGACTGAGTGAATGACTCTGAACAGTTTGAATTTCCGTGGGGCATGATGACTTCAGGGGTCCCGGGCTTGTAGCTTGATCAGTTTGTTACCTGACTGAGCAGACTGAGACAGAAGATCTGTGGTTATTCCCTTGAGGAACAGAGGAGAATGCGGTTGTTCTGAAGCCCTCGGCACAGGGGATGGAAGCTGGGCTAGAGAGAAGCCTCCCGCTGTGGAGTATCTTCTTCTCTATTACGTTTGTTTTTTAATGTAACCTCACCATGGTTATATTTCTGGGAAATAATAGTTTATGTCTTTGCGTACAGGACGACGTATCATTACATGGATATAAAAAGTATTTGCTGTCCCAGTCTTCCCCTGCCCCACTGACTGCAGCTGAGGAAGAATTACGGCAGATTAAAATCAATGAGGTAGGTCACAGACAACCTAAATGTGTCCAGTGTGTCAGAACAGCGTGTTTAATGCATAGACCTGGAGGACAAAGTCACAAGTTGGGTCCGTTAGGTTTATTCTGTTTAGGTTAAAAACAGGTCTGTAAATGAAGAAAATATCTAATAAAAAATCAGAAAAAAACCAAAACAAAACAAAAAACAGGTCTGTGTGCTTATGTGTTTTCAGAAAGAATGTAAAACATTGCCGAGCCTGGTGGCGCACGCCTTTAATCCTGGCACTCGGGAGGCAGAGGCAGGCGGATTTCTGAGTTTGAGGCTAGCCTGGTCTACAGAGTGAGTTCCAGGGCTACACAGAGAAACCCTGTCTCGAAAAAACAAAAAAAAAAAAAAAAAAAATGTAAAACATTCATATATAAGTAACAGCAGTTCATAAAGGGCTGTCCCTGAGATACACAGTAAAACAAGCTTCCTGCTGGAAGCTATGCTCTGAGAACGTGTGTTACCCAACGACTGCAGAGAGCTTTCTACAGAAAGGAAATTATTATTTTTTTTTTCTTCGAGACAGGGTTTCTCTGTGTAGCCCTGGCTGTCCTGGAACTCACTCTGTAGACCAGGCTGGCCTCTAACTCAGAAATCCACCTGCCTCTGCCTCCCGAGTGCTAGGATTAAAGGCGTGCGCCACCACGCCTGGCTAGAAAGAAAATTGTTTTAAAAATATATAACTTCAGGGACTGGTGTTTACTAAAGAGAATGAGGTTAAGAATCCGGAGGCTGCTTGGATTTCTAGATGTTCTTTCATTTCTGTGACCTTGGATGGAGTCGTGTGTGACCTTGGATGGAGTTGTGTGTGACCTTGGATGGAGTCGTGTGTGTGTGTGTGTGTGTGTGTGTGTGTGTGTGTGTGTGTGTGTGTGTGTGTGACCTTGGATGGAGTCGTGTGGGAGGCTGAGGATTCGGGATGCACCTGACCGCCAGGAGAGCTGGAGCCAGGGTTGAGTTAATGCTTTTCCTCAGCCATCTCAGTTGGCTTTTATAATGGCTCTCTTTCTACTGAAACTTTACAGAGAAGAGTATAGTGCCCCAAACCTCTGTTCATTCTTCTTCATGATAGGCCGGACCAGGCTGGGAATGGCTCAGTACTTTTAATAATCCGCTGATAGCAAGGATCTAGCATATATTTTAAACTAAAATTGAGTAGGGCTTTTTATGTGACTTTTTTTTTTTTACAAGTTTGATAGTTTGTTTTATTTCTTGCAATCAGAACCCAGAGGATCACATTGGGGTACGCACTTACATCTGTTCTATAATGTTCTCATTATCAGTATCATGCTGTAGACTTCATTCATTTCTTAAGTAAAGTTTGCATTCAACTTCTTGCTGCAGTATTGCAAATGCGACCCTCTCGTAGCTGCCATTTCTCAAGTGGAAAATTCACGTGCACCGAGAAGCTTTTTCGAAGCACCCTCCTCTCATCCATGGAACATTGTTTAGTAAAGAAAGCCCCCCATCTGGAATGTGCACAGCTGGAGCGTGTTGAGCCATGTGTTTTGTCTGTGTCCCGTGTTGTCCTCACTTCAGTGCATGGGGTCTGTGTTGCATCGTACATCCAGCAGGACAGAGTAGAGGTCTATGCAGACGGTACACATTTTTCTGTTCAGAAATTTTAGCAAGAAAAGTTAGTGCTTAAAGAGGTAAATCTTATGACACTTTGGAAGAGCATCTGTAGGTGCTTGAACCTGTGCCAGCCGGAGCCAAGGACACACCTCGGAGCCCTAACACTGCCGTCCAAGCATCCTTCCGAGCAGTTCACAGCCATGTGCCATGCACTCTGCATGTCCACAGTACGCTAGCAGGGCAGTAAACCAGCGTGAGAAATAATTTGCCTCCTGAGTTAAAAATGTTTTAAGAATTTGAACCATATACTGGGAAAGGGTAAATGAGATTTACTGTATTTTTTAAAGTACTATATTTTTGCCAGTGGACACTGCTGAATACTGAAGCGTCACCAGTCAGTTATATCTGTCGTACTCAGGTCCAAACTGACGTGAGTGTGGACAGCAAGCACCAGACACTACAAGGAGTAGCATTTCCTATTTCTCGGGACGCCTTCCAGGCTTTGGAGAAACTGAGTAAGAAACAGCTCAACTACGTGCAGCTGGTAAGAGACTCGGCGCCTGCCTCCACGGGGCCCTCTGCTGTGGGCTATGGCGTGGGTAATTCTGACTTTTAACCAACCTTATGGTTTTGCTTTTCTTGTTCTTTTATTAGCTTTTTTCTTTTAAGGCAGGGTTTCACTGTGTGTTTACTTTTTTAAATCACAGAGTACTTTATATGAAAAAGTCAGATAATCTACCTGCCGGCTGGAAAGGGCTAAAGGGGGCACAGCATCCAGGGCAAAAGACTGATGGCCTGTTAGCTCTTTGCTCTGTGCTTCAGTAAGCGCTGGGAAACTTAGCCCCTCTTTACTCTATAAACTTAATATATAATTCCCTGGCAGTCATCCTGCTGTATAGCAGCTGGGCGGTCAGTAGAGGATTGATTGCTAGTGCTCCTCTTTCTGGTGAGTCAGCCAGAAGCCTCTTGCTGGCCAGGGAGCTCGTTAACTTTTTCTCTCGTTAACCAGAGAGAAAAAGGAGAGGAAAGATGCTACTCACAGACGTACACACCCCAAAGAGGAAAGGAAAGATGTCACTCACACAGACTTGCACACCCAATAAAGCAGAAAATGGCTGCAATGCCTTTTGTTACTGCTTTCAGCCTTTTATATCCTAACACAAAGCATTCTCTGTGTGAGGAAGAATTGCCTGCTAGGTAAAAGGTTACTTCAAGGGGAGTAACAGGATATCAATAACAAGGTCAAAGCAGTGTTTCAATCAGTAAACTCATTATAAGTTCAAAGCTACACTATGTACATGACCTTGGCTTGGTGCACACTTGTGGCCTCATCCTTGGTCCTGAATGTTTTCCTGAATCACAAATTTGTCCCAAGCCTATTTCTCTCTTTTTGTAATCATGAAAGCTCAATTGTATTTCTTATTATGAAGCCATTACTTACTATTACAAGGAATGGGCACATTCTATTCTTCTAACTTTATTATATCTTTCTAGCAAAACAACCATATCTTAAAACTTTATTCCTAAGATTATTTGAATCTAATCAGGGAAGTTTATAAAATCATTAATTTATCTAAACAGCATTAATTCATGAATGTTTCTTTATGTTGATCTTCAGAAAATCTACTCAATAGGGTAGGCTAATGCCCACGGATTATTATATTAATTTAATAATGACAGGAAAGACATTTTAGCTACAAGAAACAGTCCTGAGATGAAGTCTTTTGGGGACCTTGCGTCTCAGAGCTCCATGCAAGAAGGTGGGCCACCTCTGGGAAGGCCTTAGCCTCTCCTCGATGGCTCCTGACAGTCCACACCTCTGTACATCATTTTTGACTCTCATCTAAGTTAATTTATGTTTTACCTGTTTCACAAATGCTGTTTCTTTTTTATAGGAAATAGATATAAAAAATGAAACAATAATTTTGGCCAACACAGAAAATACAGAACTAAGAGATTTGCCAAAGAGGATTCCGAAGGATTCAGCACGTTACCATTTCTTTCTGTATAAGCATTCCCATGAAGGAGACTACTTAGAGTCCGTAGGTATGGGACGCCTGCCTTAGCCTTAATCTTCCACGCGGTACCTTCAGTCTCAGCACTGTGTGCTTCTGTGCTTCTTACCAGCAGCTTAGATGCAATTTAAGGAGGTTCATAGACTCGCTTTTGTTGACATTTCTAATGTTGTTATTTGAACTTACAGTTTTTATTTATTCAATGCCTGGATACACATGCAGCATAAGAGAGCGGATGCTATATTCCAGCTGCAAGAGCCCTTTGCTTGAGATTGTGGAGCGACAGCTACAGATGGATGTGATCAGAAAGGTAGGCTGTGCCATTTCAGCATTCGGATGTTGCTCCGGTTTGCCCGACATTCCGATCCTGTACACCATCCTGTGGTGCCTTTCTAAGTGCCGTGGCTCTCACAGGAGAATACTTAGTCTTAGAGTTTTCATCCTCAGTCCTTGGAACCTGCCGAGTGCCCAGCGATGGCCTGTCATGAGCCCATGGTTAGTTAGATATGTGCTAAGTGCTTGGTAGCTGCAAGCCACTGTGGCTGGCCAAGCGTAAACAGAATAAAATGTAAGATTCCCTTTCTTAACACTGATAACTGCAAGTGCTCATTGGCCATCTGTAGCATTAGGATTGCAACATATATAGAACATTTCTGTCAGTTTACAAAGTGGCTGTTGCTACCAGATCTCCATATATCTTCTTAAATGCAGGTAGGGTATAGGCAAAGATTCTTTCTTATAAACTTCTGGTGTTGGGGTGCTGAGCCTGGAGCAGTTCTAGATTCCGTCTGTCACACGGTGTATGCTAGCACTTTTCACAAAGGGTCAGCCGACGCAGCAGAAGACCGGACAGTAAATATCTTACTTAGGCTTTGCCAGAAGACCTGGGTGTCTTCTCCATGTTTTTGTTGTTTTTGAAGCCCCTTAAAGTTGGGCTAGAGATTTGGTCTGTGGGTCATCATTGGCCTAGTCCTGGTGTAGAGAGACTCCAGGTAGCCCAGAGGATGAAGGAGCAAGTGCCATGTTTGAACTCATCAGGCAGGGCAGCTGGAGGGCGCCCTGCTCACGGATGCAGGGAAGAGTCATGTTCCAGGAGCCCTGGTGAGAGGCTGGCTGTTTCCATAGGTGCTTTAGTGTCTCCCAGAGGGGATGGAAGGCAGGTGTTACAAACACAGCCTTGCTTGTTCTCTTGTGGAAGGTGTGTGGTACCCTCATGGAGGCATCCGTCCCTGGGAGCCGGCTTACAGAGCTTTAGTTCTGAAGGTTCTCTTACATTGTTTGACACTGGTGCCTTCCTCTCTTGCAGATTGAGATAGACAATGGGGATGAGCTGACTGCGGATTTCCTGTACGATGAAGTCCACCCCAAGCAGCATGCACATAAGCAGAGTTTTGCTAAACCGAAAGGTCCTGCGGGAAAGAGGGGGATCCGAAGGTTGATTAGGGGGCCAGCGGAAGCAGAAGCCACTACTGACTAACTCTCTTCTTAAATGTTGCAATATAGTTTTGTAAAATTTCCAGCTTTTAGTACAAGGAGAACTGAAATCATTCCATGTTGATATAGTTGGGAGGAAAATTGTACTTTTTGAAAAATAGCACTTTTCACTTCTATGTATTTTTTAAATTAATGCTATAGAAGACTCATGATTTTTATTTTTTAGTTAAAACTAGACAAGGTTTCAACATAGTGATGTTTGGTTCTGTCACACTGTTTTCATAAATTGTTGATTCCACACTTTCACATAATCTTCAACCTTTTACATAGGTGGGCCAGTTCCACAAAGCAGAAGGTCTTGCTCTTTGGAACTCTGTAGTGAGGTCTAACTTTCCCTGTAAAGGGAAACAAACAGCCCTGAGATACTCGCACTTGTTGAGTATGTGGAGGAGCCTGGGAGGAGGCGGGCAGCTGCTTGCTTTGAGCATGCCCAGGAGGGGCTGTCTGCCTGCCTGTGGTGGAGAAAGGCAAACTGCAGCTTGGCTTCCTGTCTCACCTCTCCATTGTAGTAGCATCAGATCTCAGAAACGCAGTTCTCACTGAAGCTCGAAAGGTACCAGACAGCGCAGGCTCCCCCCACCCTACCCCCCACACTGGAAGATTCCTGTCCAGTAAGTAAGGTCTTTGCAGAGCTTTCGAGCTGTCTGTTTCCAAAGTGAGTCCAGAAGGGCTGAAGCCAGACGTTCACGTCCAGATGGAAATCAAGGATCACTCAAAAAGAAACAAAACTAAAAAATGTTGGAAGTTTCAAGGGCTTTTTTGTTTTGTTTATTTTTTTGGTTTGGTTTGGTTTTCTGTTTTTCTCTTTGAAACCATGTATCTTAAAGCAAATTGTCCTGTGGCTTGGGAGCAAGTGTTCAGATCTGAAATTCTTGATTTCCACTACGTAGTAGGCGGACACAGATAATACTTGCCCAGGGATCTTGTGTCAGTGAATAATGTCTCTCAGAACACGGGCTGTCTGAAGCTTTGTGTTTTCAGTTACAACCTAGAGAGTTTAGAGCCTCAAGAGTTCTTTGTTACTTGAAATAGAGGGAGTTAGAACACTTGGTAATTTAATCTGCTAAACCTGCTGCAGAGCCATAACTGAGAAGGTCTGAAGTGGACAGTCGTGTCCAGGATTTGGAAGTCCTGGACCTGAACTTCATGCTGCACAAGATGATGTCAGTAATGTACATTTCATGGTATGAAATATGAAGCACCCATTGCAGAGCCTTATTACCTAAGTTAATACACGCGCCTTTCAGAAATTCAGTGTGTATTCACATAGACCATAAGAGGAATTACAGGCTGATGGAAATTTTTAAAAATAGATTTGAGTATTGTGTGTTTTGTTTGTTTACAAATACGTAGACTTTACTACTTAAATATGCAGGACAGTCGACAGTGATGTTGCACTTGTTTACGAGAGGTAAACTTTTTAGTTGTACGTGTGTACAGTTGCCACACGTGCCATAGAGTGCTACACTGAGAGTCCTGGAGCCGTGTCTAGACCATCACCACAGCTGCCATTTCAAACAGAGGAAGTACTCCGTGTCCTGGATCCAGAGCCAGTGGGGACTGCTCGGGGGCATCGTGTGCAATTATGCTCTGAAGTCTATTACACTACATCAAAGTCAATGCACATTCCAGAATATAGATGTGACCCTGTTACCTTACTAATAATTAAACCAATGATTGCTGAGAATCACGTATGCATTTGTTTTAGGGTATAACTCATTGTTTACACTATGTTTTAGGTGACAATAGATGTGAATAACATCCCCAATAAATTTATATAGCAGTGAAATATTACATGTCTTCTGTGGACATTTTATAAATGCATTTTATATCAATAAAAATTTTCTCTTTGAGTTGTGTATGTTGGCTTTCTGGTACATTTTATGTGCTTGGATAATTTTGTACAGTCCAATACCTGCTGATTCTGTGTGATGATTTCATTAGACTGCTTAATTTTACAAAATTTTAACAAGTTGAAAACCTAGACAAGAACAGTTATGAGCACGGAGTGTTTAATGTAGATTAAAGTTGCCCTACAGAAATGTAGCAAGAATGAAAATACATCTAGTTGTTGAGTTCCCTTTGTGATAAAAAGCACTGCCTTGAGATGGTAGTGGTGGCTGCCTAAACTTTCAGCATGTTCTAGAACAGCTTTAGGTACATAGACCCTGTCTCATCTCCCCCACCCCACCTCCCAGGACAATAGATATCCAGTGTGCTTGGCACAGGTTATAAAGAACTTCCCAGTTGTAAGGGCTAGGGAGCTCTAGATGAAGGTGCAGCTGTGCTCTCTATGTAAAAGACTGGTGCCTTCTCAATTCACTCAGTATGAAGTCCTCACAGGGGGCATGTTGAACAGTAAGTAGATGTGTTAGCAATTTTGAAAAAAAGCATTTTAAAGAGCTGACTTAAGGTAGGTAAAGGCACTTTGTACCAATCCCAACAAGATTGATCCCCAGGACCTAATCACAGAATCCACTCCAAGGGCTCCTCTGGTCTGCATTTGTTCGCTGCAGTATGCATGCCCACACACTAAATGTAATGAAACAAGTCCTGCAAAGTATCTTTTTTGTTTGGAGAGCTAAGATACTTCTCGAATGGCATGCACGGTGTCTGTAGGTACTCATTTCCTCTGCATGAATAGGGTGAGGGTGGTGGGTTCATTTTCTGCCCTGGGCTCCTATTTAGAGGTTCTGCTATAGTGAATGGGCCTAGCAATCAAACAGCTCCTCAGGAGATAGGAACACTACATTAAATGACACTGTGGCTAAAACGCTGTGTGGTGGCATGTAGTGGTTTTGACAGTGGTGTGATCTCCACAAATAAGCCTCTGCTGTTAACTAGCTTCTGCATGATATGGCTCAAGACTTCTGTCACTGCTCTTTGGCTATTCCCAATGGTCCGAAAACTATGACCTCAGAAACCTCCTCATGCTAGACCACTCTGACCCGTTAGATGGAATATCTGGGAGAAATGAACTTCAGTTGGGGAAGATAAGGCTCCCCCCAATCCCCTGCACAAGGGCATCTGAGCAGCTGGGAGCCAAGGAATACCACCAAGTCACATCTTGCAACAAACTTCACAGATGTATCAAGAACAAATGGCAGCTGCCTCTGAATGGGAAGAGAGCAGAGGGCTCAGGGGAAGGTTGGGCTTGTATAGCGTCTTTGGAGCATGCACAGAGAGCTAGTGGAAACCTATAGTGCAGCCAGAAGGATTGCTTGGCAACCAGCTCTGAAACATTGTTTGACCCTTAAAGCTGAGTCACAGGGGTGGTGAGTTCCAAGTATGAGAGCTGGGGTAGGATGGGGGCAGGGTAATTTTCCACTGGCCTGCTACCCTATTCAAGATTTATTTTGGCTCAGGGTTTCAGACTTTTGGGTCTGTGGTCACTAGGCTTCATTGTGGGTGAGCTTGAGAGACAGGGCACCATGACCTTTATCACCTTACTGTGACCAGGAAGCAAACTGAAGGTGGAAGGAGACAGCTGTCTGAATCCAGCCATCTTAGGGACAACTTCTCCATCTTTCTGGCAGGGTCAAAATGAGTTCATGGTACCAGGCCCAGGAATCAACTCTGACCAACTAACTCCCTTTATATTCTGAGCTCTGAGACCAAATGTCTAGGAGAATGAATTAAAGGCCATGAAGCCATGTGCCCTGGATAAGACCTAGTCTCCAATGGATAACCCCATGCTTAACCCTGAATGTCAAAATACTATTGGATAGCTCTGAAGCTCACACCCCAGCCCTGACCCCCCACACCTTTACTCCTTAAATATTCTGTGCAACGTCCCTTCACGATGCAGTTGTAAGACCCCCGAAACAGAGTCGCTCAAGTCCCGGGATGAGCTGGCGCCCCCAAAACTCGAGAGAAACTGTACTCGATGCAAACCGCAAGAGCTTTATTGTCAGCTAGCTGAGGACAAGCTCCTCTTGCCACTCAGGGTAGAGGAGACCAACCCAAGCTGCAACAGCAGGGGGGTTTTGAAGGAAAAACCACAGGAGGAGGGACAAGATCAGAAAGAATGGGGAGTTGGGAGGAGTTACAGCTTGTCCAGAGGACCTGTCCTTGGTGAGATCTGAAAGAATGAGGAGAAGGGGTGGGAGTGAGCTACAGCTTGTCCTTGTGGATCTATCGCTGGGACACAGAGAGGCAGACAGGCTTGCCTGGCTAGGTTATCTGAGGTAGAGTAACAAAAGGCTTCTTGCTAGCTTTAGAGAACAAAGAGCTTCTTGCTGGCTGTATTTCTAGGGATCTGGGAAACAGGCTTGGGGGAGCGTTGGGGTTTCTACATTTCAAGGGAAGATACTCTAAGTCGGGGTCTCATACAGTCAGCTCCCAGGTCTGCGCTGTTGTCCCTGACTGGTCAGGTTCTCATACAGTCAGCTCCCAGGTCTGCGCTGTTGTCCCTGACTGGTCAGGTTCTCATACAGTCAGCTCCCAGGTCTGCGCTGTTGTCCCTGACTGGTCAGGTTCTCATACAGTCAGCTCCCAGGTCTGCGCTGTTGTCCCTGACTGGCCAGGTTTTGCTGCCTAATTCAAATAGAGATCTTGCTTTGCTGGACTCGTGGGCCTCCTTAGGTTGTTTTGGTTTTTCCGACCCCAAGAAAGGGGGTTTGGTTTGTAACAAAGCCTCATATAATCCAAACTAACATTAAGCCATTGTTGAGTGGCACCTAACCAGTGGCTATGTCACTAAAGATGTTTCTACCTCTTCTAGAAACCATTAAGCTTCCTGTAGATAGGAAAGGTGGGGCCTTGGAATGCCTCCCCCTCTAGTTACCATTAACTGATTAAGGGAGAGGTAGGATCCTGTGAGTTCATGTGTCTTCCATGACATTGTTGACAGGCCTGGTCTTGTGTAGGCTGGCAGGTAGTGACAGTAAATGTGAGTTCAAGAGAGCTCATGGGCTGGGGAGATGGCTCAGCAGGCAAAGGTCCTGGCCACACAAGTCTGACAACCTGAGTTTGATTGCTAGAATCCTCTAAGAAGGCAGATGTGGTGACACCCATTTGTCATTTTGTCTCTCCTGTGGCAAGATGGGAGACAGAAACCAACCGCTGCCTCAATAAGGTTGAAGGCAAGAACCTACTCCTGAAATATCCATTGTCTTTCACATATGCTCCACAGTATATTCACACTTCTGAGCTGCTCAAAATAACTTCAGGAAGTCCCTGAAACTGACCAGCTCCACAGGATACTCACATTTCCAAGCAACTCAAAATAACTTCAGGAAGTCCCTGAAACTGACCAGCTCCACAGGATACTCACATTTCCAAGCAACTCAAAATAACTTCAGGAAGTCCCTGAAACTGACCAGATTCACTAGAGCCCCCCCTCCCCCCTGAGTAAACCAGAAAGACTGTTAGGAGTCACTTTGAGAGAAGCAAAACTGCAAAGACTCTGAGATCAGACAGTATCTGGGAAGAAGCCAAAACCCGCTCAGCTGCCTGCAAGAGGCTTAGACCAACTGAGTCACTTGGAAAGGACACCCTTCAGCCTCTTGAGCTGCCTGCGGGCTGTGCAGTGTGCTCCAGGGTCCCAGCTTTGTGAGCTGTCACTTGTGCTGTGGAGGGCTTTGGTGACACAGCTGTCTTTGAGTCATTTCTGCTCCTGTGAGTAACCCTTCGGCCATATTCCTGTAAGCAACCCCAGTTAAACTCATTAGTTCACCAAATTGATCTTGGTGGTATTCATGCTTTGGTCTGTCGGGGCTTCCCTATTTGGGGTGAGTAAAAGAGTACACATCCTGCCAAGTGACTCTGTAGCAAACATAACAGCACTCAGGAGTCACATCTGAGAGTAAGACAATTGATGGCAATTCTCTCTCAGCAGGGAACACACAGTAAGTTCCAGCCTGACAGCTTTGTGTGTCCTATGACCTGAATGTGTGGTGTCATTGAAAGAATAAAAAGAACTTCAAAGGGTTAAGGGCCTAAGGTAGAGAACAGAGTAAAACAAACCTAACTGAATAATAGGCCATCTGGGCTGTTCTGCCTGACTAGTGCCGTTAAGTCATTCCAGAAACTGACTGGCCATAAAGGTAAGAGAGGCATGCAAGGACATCCCCTGGCCCCGGTTTCTTTACCGGGAGTAATGGGCCATCTGGTCTGACTTGGTGCCTCTCTGACTCCCTTGTCCTTCTGATATGGTTTGAGTTTAACTAGATGCTCTGTTGACACAGATAAGCACCCTCCCTTTAGAGTTGCTGTTATCCCGACCCGCACGTACTGCTTGATGATGTTTAAACTGTCCAATTGTGTGTAACCGCGCCAATTTCCCCTATTCCCCGGTTTCTTTTTCTATATAAACCCCTAACTCTTGATCCTTCCTCTGTCTCCCGTGTGAGATACGCGTTGGCCTGGAGCTCCGTTATTAAACTGCCTCATGTGTTTGCATCAAGATGGTCTCTTGTGCTTCTTTGGGTTCGCGTCATCCTGAGACTCAAGTGAGGGTCTCCCAATGGGGGTCTTACATTATCAGCAGTGTGGTCTTACCTTTTAGTTCTGGTGAACAGTTAACAGGAGCGGTAATCTCGGTTAGATCAAAAACTTACAGGAAGGTAGCCTGACTCTAGCACTGAGATTTTCATTTGACCTTATGATTCCGCAAAGTAGCTTTTATCCACCTGAGCAGGTTACCACCATTCATTCATTCATTCATTCATTCATTCATTCATTCATTTTTAAAGTTAGATTACCAAGTATCAGATTTCCTTATGGTGTTTTCTTAGTTTTGATCGACCCTTCTGGTCTGTCTCCTACCCCATCTCCCCACCCTCGTCCTACTTAACCCTTCCACTCCCAGTACTTTTTGTCTCCTTGCTTTTTAATGATTTTACTTTTTATTTTAATCATGTGTATATGTGTGTGCATGTAAATGCAGTGCCTGTAAAGGTCAGAAGAGAGTGTCTGATCCCTTAAAGCTGGAGTTAAGGCAGTTGTGAGCTGCCCAGCATGGGTGCTGGGAACCAAACTCAGGTCCTCTGCATATCAGTGCACAATCTTGGTGTCATCTCTCCAGACCTGTCCCCACAACTTACACAGCACATGTGTTTACACCCTCCCCGACCTGAAATCCATATTGCATGTCCTCTTGTGAACCCCTTTCTAGTTCCCTGGGTTCTCTCCATACACCCAAAAAAATGCAAACAGAGAAAAATTAGAAATTAGAACCCACCTAGGAGAGGAAATATTGAATATCTACCTTTTTGAGCCAAAGCTATCTCAATACTTTCCACCTCTATCCCTTCTCTTACAGATCACGGTTTTCCTTATGTCTGAATAAAATACCTTATTTTCATTATTCATTCATCTGTCAGTGACATTTAGTCTGATTCTATTTCTTTGCTATTGTGACTGAAGCAACTACAGACATGAATGCACAAGTATCTTTAAGCCCCTTAGGTCTATGCCCAGGCCTGGCAAACCTGGGTTACATGGTAGTTCCATATCACCACATTGATTTCTACAGTGCCTATACCAGCTTTCACTCCCACCAGCAATGAAAAGTGAAACAGGGCTTCCTTTTCTCTGCATCCTTGCCGGCATTTGTTATATATATATACATGTGTGTGTGTGTGTGTGTGTGTGTGTGTATATATATATATATATATATATATATATATATATATATATATGTGTGTGTGTGTGTGTGTTTATACATATATGTGTAGATATAAACATGTGTATATATGTATTAGTATATATACATATATGTATATGCATATATAAGTACACACACACACATATATGTATATAATTGTAACTGGGTTAAGATAGAACCTCAGAGTAGTTTTAATTTGAATTTCTAAAGATGTTGAACATGTTTTTAAAACTTACTAGTGGGGCTGGTGAGATGGCTCAGTGGTTAAGAGCGCCGACTGCTCTTCTGAAGGTCCAAAGTTCAAATCCCAGCAACCACATGGTGGCTCACAACCATCTGTAACGAAATTTGATGCCCTCTTCTGGAGTGTCTGAAGACAGCTACAGTGTAATAACATATAATAAGTAAATAAATAAATCTAAAAAAAAACTTACTAGTAATCTGTCTTCCTTTTGGGAAGCTACCTATTTAGTTCCTTCTCTCTCTCTCTCTCTCTCTCTCTCTCTCTCTCTCTCTCTGTGTGTGTGTGTGTGTAACCTGAGAGAGTTGTTTCTATCCTTCCACAATTTGGGTCCCAGGGATCAAACCTAGGTTCTTAGCCTCGGTAGTTAGCACAGTTTTCAGCGGGGGCCATCTCATTGACCCAGGGGATTTTGCATCACGGTTCTTCAAGGGCATTCAGCTCTAACATTTTGATGTTCCTTTATCTGGTTTTGATATCAGGCAGTAGTGGCTCTGTAACAGAAGCTTGTAGGTGCTCCATGCTTTGAATTTTCATGAAGTAATTTTGGAAGGATTGGTGCTGGTCTTGAAAGTCTGCAGTGAGGCTGACTTAACACCTGCTGTTTCAACGGCATTGCTTGCTGCAGATGTATTTGAAATGTTTATCTCATTTTTCTTTGTATAGCATATGCATTAAGAAATTCATCCATTTCTTTTAGCTTCTCCAATTTGGTGGAATATAGGTTTTTCAAGTGTATCCTGATGATTTTCTGAAAGTCGCTGGTGCCTCAACTAATATCTCTCTTTTCTTTCTCATTTTATTCATCTGAGTCTTTGTTGCCTCTCTTGGTTACTTTGACTAAGAGTTTCTCAGTATTTATTTTTTCAAAGAACCACCTGCTTACTTATAGATTTTTATTAGTTTGTTTCTATTTTATTACTTTCTGCCCCATTTGTGTTTCCCCTGCTCCCCTGCATGCCCCCCCTACTTCCTTTTTTCATTAAGTTATTTATTCACTTTACATCTCAATCTCAGCCCCCTCTCCCTCCTCTCCTCCCAGTCCCACCTTCAAATCACCTTCTCTATTACCCCCTCAGAGGAGAAGGGTGTCCACCCTTCTTGTGGTGTCCCCTTGCTGAGAAGGGAAGCCCCTTCCACCATCTGTCAAGTTCTCAGTAGGACTGGGTGCATCCTCTGTCACTGAAACCAGACAAGGCAGTCCAGCTAGGGGAACGGGATCCAAAGGGAGGCAACAGAGTCAGAGACAACATTTCTGCAGAGGGGCAGGACCTCTGAACGCCTACTACCCACCATGCCAACCAATTGCCAGTTCATTTCAGAAATCAATACTATGGGGATGTTAAGGAAAAATGGTAGTGTGGTCGAATATACCGTAAAAAAAAAAAAGTCATTTCTTCTGTCAGCTATTTTCTCAAATGGCCAATGCTGAGTACAGCTTTGTGAATATAAGCTACTTCCTTAGTTACCTCCCACTATCCACAATCATTTCTTCATGCTGGAGTGTGCCACAGCAGAGGTGACGCGCGTTTTCCCACTTGCCACAGGCTCAATGGTGGCTGGCTCTCGTTACTAGGAGGAGGGCTTAGAGGAAACACAACCATATTGAACCTGCTGTGACCCACACTCTCCACAGAGCTGATTGTTTCTGGGCCAAGCTGTGACTGGTTAGCATCCCCTCCATTGGCTACAGCTTGCTACTGAGCGATCTCTAGGTTGGGCAAACACTTTCTGCTCTTAGGAAAGGAGTATACATAGATTATTCTGGTTGGAGATGGGTATGAAATTACCTATAAAAAATAGTATTTTGTGTCGGTACCTGACATTTATATATTTTTAAAAATTTTGCTTCAGGCCTTAAAGCCTTCCAGAGGTTCAATAGCATTGCTTCTTGTTATCATTTTTTTCCTTAGGAATTCTGGCTCGACATTAACACTGCCTCAGGTTGGCTTTCTGGTGTTCCCACACAGGTTCCTTTGTCTCGTTTTTAAAAAACAAATCATCCGTCTTGCTTGCTTTAGTCCTTCATGAAATTGTTTACATGTCAGTCTACACTGTCCAGACCTGCTAGAAACTCTTCTTCCTAAAAGAGGCCATGCTCTACAGCAGGCTGAGTGAGAACTGTTATGCCCAGAGTCCACGGGAAACCCAGTCTAGCCCAAGAATTTTGAAGTCTGCTGCAACTTGCAAAAGAGCCTTTTATGGTCTCAAGTTCGAATTTGGATCACATGCCCCACACTCACGGGGTGAATGCTGGCATGCAATGCCTGAGTCCGGAAAGCAGTGGGTTTATATACAGTATAGTTAGGAATCCCTTGAATGTTCACAGAACAGGGGAGTGGAGGGCTGTGATCATTTGGTGGGATGGAATTGTAAGACCCCGGAAACAGGGTCACTCCTGTCCCAGGAGGAGTTGGCGCCCCCAAAGACTCGAGAGAAACCGCTGGATGCAAAACCGCAAGAGGTTTATCGTCGCCAGCTGAGGACGGAGTCCTTTAGACCCTGAGTGGTAACAGTAGGGAATTTTTAAAGGAAAGAGTGAGGAATTGGGAGGAGTTGGGAGGAAATGGAAGGAATTGGGAGGATTTGGGAGTGGGGGTTGGTGTAGGGAGCCTTGCAACCACTCCTTAAAGACGGCACTGACAGTCAGCTTTACTGGCATAAACAGCTCCTAATTGGCATTAGCCTGTGTCCGCTGTTGTTTGATCTTACGCCTGAGACCACCTGGTGTATGAGCAAGAGCCACGGGGCAGTTCGGTGATTGGCCAGGACAGGGTTTAAATTGGCTGCTCCCCGTGGGGATCGGGGCCATTTGCCTCTCACCATTTTATTCTATAACTGCATGCATGGCCATTTGCCATTCCACGATTCCTGAGTAAACCGTCTTGAGAAGGAACCTGATTGTCCTGTGTCTTATTACCGCTGGATGGGGTAGGTGCTCGATAGGTTGGGAGTGGGGGTGAGCTACAGCTCTTCTTTGTGGGGCTGTCTTTGGTGAGATCAGACCTGTCCTTGGTGAAGGAACAAGGAGAGGGAGTGAGCTACTGTCTGTCCTTGCAGTTATCTCTGGGTCTCTGACACAGGCAGGCAGGCTGGGTCATCTAAGGTAGAGGAACAAAAGGCTTCTTGCTAGCTTTAGAGAACAAAGAGCTTCTCACTGGCTGTACTCTTAGAGATCAGGGAAACAGGCTTGGGGGAGTGTTTAGGGTCTTTACATTTCAGGAGGAAGCACTTTGGGGTCTCATAGAATGGAAGCTGGGAGGACGATTAATGGGTGTCTGCTGTTGGGTTATCAGGGACCAATTTTACGGCCCGTCCTAACTGTGGCCTCTGATTACCTTTTCTCCGTGATTTAAACTCAGGGCCAGGACCCTAATCTCCTTCGAGTGTGTTATTTCTGTAAGATCTCAAGGACAGGCACCTGGTAAGTTTGGCTGTTGATCAGGAAGAGTGCTGGTCTTTGGAGATGTAGGGGTTGGGGAGGGTATCTTGAGATACCACTCGGCTCCTCCGGTATGTCTCTATTAAGGGGGAGTTTTATGGGTAGTGCCATTCTAACTCTAGGCTGAGTTCCCTCAGACTGGCCGGGGAGGGGGAGGGATCCCTGGGCTTGCTGCAGGAGGATGCAGCACGGAAATCAGCTGTCTGAAATCACACTTGCCCTGAGCTTGAGGGAAGATAGGCACTTCTGTGGGAGAAGACACAGAGGCAAACTGTACACAACACTACAGTCTCGTTGTTGAAACTTTTAAGAAACGGGACAATCATCCACAGAGTGTTAGCATCAGTAATTCAGGGGTTACAACAGAACCTGTACTAGTACCAAAGTAACCATTGAATTATCCTTTCTTAACTCTCCCAGTCCTATCTGGTACAATGAACAAGGCATGCAACACTGCCCCTCTCATGCCTGATTGTCTCGATAACGTCTATCCTTCCTCTACTGTCCTTAGACTCTAGTAGTCGGGGGACCCTCAGCTGGAGAAAACTAGGAATCTGTGATAGTTCCTGTGAGCCACCAATCAGAGACTGATTTCCCTCACACCGTCTCAGCGTTCCTGAGAGCCACCAATCAATCAGAGACTGACTTCCCTCACACCGTCTCAGAGTATATAACTTGTGTCATAAGCAGGGTGGATGGTTATTAGTTTTGGTGCTTCCACAACACTGGGCTGATTCCATTTGCACCCCTATCCTAGTTTCGTGAGTGAGGCTGTAGCTGATTTCTCATTTAAAAGTATCTCCAAGTTCATGGAGTACAGTGGCACAATATAGCATGATTATCATACTGGGTCATTCTTAAGGTCCCCATGCACCCTGAATGTTTGTTCCTTCCTCAGTATCAAGGCTTGTGCCTGAGGGATATCTTCCATTGCTCCCCCCCTCCTTTTCTTTCCCCGCCATGTCAAGTTCTCCCTTTCATTTCCAAGATTGGGGATCCCATGGAGGACTACTTAGCACACACATAATTTTTACTTTCTTTCCTTTAAGTCTTCTACTCCCAGACATGGGAAATGGCAAGCTAGCACGTCCATCTTGTGTTGGGTAGAATGCACTAATAATAAACTCAGTTACAAATAACGTGTTGGTATTGCATGAAGGACAGAAATCAACACCAGCACTTCCCTTTGGTGCCCTTGAACCGACAGTGAGCCCAGACGTGAGTTCTCACCAACAGTGAGCCCAGACGTGAGTTCTCACCGACAGTGAGCCCAGACGTGAGTTCTCACCGACAGTGAGCCCAGACGTGAGTTCTCACCGACAGTGAGCCCAGACGTGAGTTCTCACCGACAGTGAGCCCAGACATGAGTTCTCTACTTTGCTGTCTTGCCTCTTCCATCATCCTGTTGTATGAGTCTGGATCAGTATCTGCCTAAATGCTATTGTCCTGTCCTAGGTCTGTGTATCTGTGTGTGCCTGTGCGGCTATCCCTAACAAAGGCTGAAAAACATGGAAAGCATCACATGGGGGAAGGAATGAGGAACACCTTCCAGAAATCGTTAACAGTTTTACAAGGGATTAAGTTACTGACTCCAACTGATCCTAGCTGACTCAGATAACAAGTTTTACACATGTCACTGTTTATTAATATAGCTAAGTGTTGTCTTCAGTGGCTGCCGGTGTTCATTTTGCATGATTGCCTTTAACCTATATTTGCTGTTTTCAGCGAATGATTATTGTAACACACACACAAAGCACACACATTATTCTAGGGTCGGGCTTGGAAGAACAGAGAAAAGATTGGAGCTGCTCACTAGCTTTGGTTGTGAATCTGAGGCAAGTAAGGTTGATAACTACATTGTTCTCTTGAAGGCAGGTTAAACAGACATGCTGAGCACACAGTAGGATATCAGTCTTAAGTGACCTCAATGTACATTATTAACTGGCTGTGAGGTCTAGCAAAATCTCTAGTGTCTCTTGAATGTATGTAAGACATTTTTATCATACTGCATTGCCACACCACTCTTTTTGAGAGAGTGAGAGACCAGAGAGCAAGAAAGTGAGAGAGCTAGGGTGAGAGGGAGATACTTTGTAGCCCTAGCTGGCCTCAAATTCACAGAGATATGCCTGAATCTGCCTCTGAAGTGTTGGGATGAAAGGCATGTATCACCAAACTCAGTTGTCTTCCTGCCTGCCTGCCAGATCAGAGGAGAGTGCAGAGGATACATAGCATCTGCATCTTTCATTGTAACTCCCTTTTTTTTCCAGACAGGGTTTCTCTGCACAGCTGAGAACTCACTCTGTAGACCAGGCTGGCCTCGAACTCAGAAATCTACCTGCCTCTGCCTCCTGAGTGCTGGGATTAAAGGTGTGTGCCACCACGCCTGGCTCTGTAACTCCCTTCTTAAACAGGAAGCTGGGCAGACATCTCAGCTTTAGTGGCAAGTCTTAGTGATGCCATGGGGTGCGTATGACCCCATCCCATATTTGCTGCCTTCAAGAACTGTAGTACGGAATAGCTGATTCCATTCATCAAAGAGGCATTCCATTGCCCACTGATAGACAAAGATGGCCTTTCTGGAACTTTCTTTACAGAGACTCCTCATGCAGATGGATCAGGTCTGTGGAAGTTATAGGTCTTTTTACTTCAGTAGGAGCAGTGCAATCAATATACAGCAAGGGGGCCTACCATGCCTACCATAAGGGAGAGGGTGATGTCGGAATTGCCCTCTTAAATGCTGCCCCCTCAGACAGCTTGGACTCAGTTACATGTTTTATTGCCCATTGCAGAGACAATACAAGCACCACCCCCCAACTCACTATTGGTTCTGTTATACTCCACGTATAGTACCATGTATGTGAATTGGGGGTAGGACAAGCAAACATCAATTCATTCAAAATAGGACCCCAATAACAGACAGAAGAATAGATTCCACTCATGTCTACATTGTTGAACCAGTGAGTTTAGTTAGGGTTACAGGAGCAGTGGAAAGAGGCTTCTTACAGGAGCCTAGGTGAGGAGCTATTTATTTACAGGAGCATGAAGTTCCAGACAAAAAGTGAAAGCCAACACTAAGGCTTAAGGCAGCTAAGAGCTGGTTCAAAGCTTTACAGGAGTGGCACACACGGCAGAGATAGGCAGATTGCTGGGTTCAAGGCCAGCCTGGTCTACAGAGCAAGTTCCAGGACAGCCAGGGCTACACAGAGAAACCGTGTCTCACTCCACCCCCAACCCCCAAATAACCCTATTGTCTCTGTATAGCCCAGTGCTATTTTCTTGACTCTTAAGTTCATTGGAGTTTGGTGATGTTGCTGTGGAAAATGAGCCCCATACTAGGTGGGCGGGGCCAAGTGCTACTCCGCAACCATCACTTTGGCTGAGGTGCCAACACATCCATTAACTAACCAGTACATTGCACTAGGTTGCCTTGTTAAAGATAAAGCGCATTTAGGAAAACAAAAACTAACGCAAACAACAGGTAGATCGTGACGTAGCTCAGTGTTAAAGTGCTTTTCCGGTGTTTTCCAGGTCCACGAGAAGTAAAAAAAAAAAGATGTTTACTTCATTAGTTTTAAGCAGACATCTCTTGTAGCAACTGTTGAACCTTTCAAAAACAAAGAGATCAAAAGAACTAGGTTAAGCAGATGTCTTGAAATGGATACTTAGTAAAGGATAACTCCGCACCACAGCCTCCTATGTAGGTGGATATGGAAGTGAATACCTTTACAATGTCTGGCCGTCTGTTTTTCTTCTCATGCAGACACTGGCTAGCAGCGGAGTACATGGCTTCCACCGAAGCAGGGTCCGCATCACTCATCTTCTCATCGGTGTAATCTTCAATCGTCTTCTCTTCATCTTCAATCTCTTCTTTAATATCCAGCTTGAAAATGATATTAAAACTTGGTTAAACCCTTCAAAGTTAAAGAAATGGGAAGATAAATTTAAATTATTTCCATTTGACTCAGATTTTTTTTTTGTAGCCTTACAAAAATTGGAGCCGTACAGGTCAGATGTTACATAAGGAAATGCATACATAGGCACACATTTACAGATATGCTGGATTTAGTCATATACGCGCCTGCCCAGGTGCTTTATAATTCTTGCCTTTCTGGGATGAACTAGCTGCTCCCATTCTTGCTGGCACCATTTGCCAGCTCAGGGTCATCGGCTTCTTAATGTATGTCTGATATTGGAATTCCACCTTGTGGATCCAGGCACCCTGTCTTTACAGGGACTCGGACCCGATGAATTGAAAAGAAGGACCGGGAGATTTGAGGAGGAGATGGTGCTGTGGGTTGAACAGAAGGTTGAAAGCTGGCTCCAGCAACATGGATCTGTGTATGTCTGTGTCCTGGTTCCTGGAGTCCATAAATAGACCGCGTGTGGAAAAAACATGATCTCTGAAGTGGGAAGTCCTCTTGAGTGTAGTGCTTTGAAAGGTATGTTCCCATAGGCTCTTTTGGTTTTCAATTGGTGATGCTCTCTGGGCAGCTTGGGAGGCGTGGTCTTGGTGGAGGAAGTGCGTCACTGAGGGCGGGCTTTGGGAATTCAAGCCCTCACTTCATTCCTAGTTCACTCTATGCTTTGCCTGGATGATTTAAGATGCAAGTCTTCGGCTTCCTGCTTCTGCAACCATGCCTGCCACTTGCTACCGTATCTCCCTGCCACAAAAGACTCTGAAACTTTAAATCCCAATGTACCCTTTTTATCTATAAGTTGCTTGGATCATGACCACAGTGACAAGTCTATAAGCCAAGAGCTACAATAAGCCACAAGAACCTGTAAGAGGCAGGGAATGGGCCCTCAAGAAGGACTTGACTTTTGACTTAGGACTTCTACCAGGAGACTATATTTCTTTTACTTTAAGAGACCCGGTTTGTGGTATATTTTGTATATTTTATATATTTTGTAGTAACTCAAAGAACTTGTATTGAAAGAAAGGATTATGAGCGAGGGGTGGTATGTACCATTCCAAAACTCTTCCAAAAGGGATGGATTGTGAAACCACACAGGCAATGGTGAGATGGCTCCCTGTCAGCGCTCTCAGCTGGGTTTCTGTTACAATCTAACAATACTTTCTAACCATACTACACTAGATCACTGGGACAAAGACTATATGAATGACCAAGGTTGGAAATACATCATGCTCTGTCAGTGTGTCGGTACACAGTGTGTCAGTGTGTCTGTCAGAAAATGCCATTCCTGTATGCCAGAGTTACCCACATGTATCTAAGACCGTTAAGGCAAGAGAGGAGCAGACAGGCAAAAAGGAGTTAGTTACTAACTAGTAGTTGAGGTTCACGGTTTTCATCCACAGCCGCCAGTCCAGTTATCAGCTCTAACAGAACCTAGGAAGGCAAAAAGGAATCCGTAAGCAAAGCACTGGGGACATCAGTAGGAATCCATAAGCAAAGCACTGGGGACATGAGTAGATTAAAGGGCACTTGGACTGTGAGCCCAGGGACTTAAACCTGTAAGCGAGGCTTTCTTGGGCTAACCAGTGGACTGGAACACTGATGTTGACGGGGATATAAGGACCAAAGAAGTTTGATTCAACATCTAGTCTGGGAACTCCCGTGCTCTATGTCTTACAGGGCCCTCGGGAGAATCATATTTCCTAACCAGTAGCCACATTCTACAACCCCGTGCCTTAATATTAGGTGGAATAAAGTTCCCACAAATGACACCTATTTGGAGAACAAAGATTAATGAGGAAGCCTCATTAATCCTACCCCGCATTCTTCGCCTCTGGTTGTTAGATGATAAAATGACAGAAAAGGGAAGAGAAAAGAGATCCACGTTATGCGACATGATTGACTTCGTTCGCTCAGCTTGAGATTCGTTTGGATTCACAGTGAGACAATATTTTCTTGCAGTCGTTAAAAAGAAATCAGCTCAACCCTTTTACATATTGGGGACCGCTCATAAACTTTCTCCTGTCACCAGAGGCTAATGTGAATAGTTTATATATTTATATAGGAGAGGAAAAAAATGACACATGCACTAAAATATTCTAATTTAATTCACAGTTTAAAAAGAATGAGCATTGGTTGGAAAGATGGCTTAGCAAAGTAAAGGCTCTTGCCCCAGCCTGGTGACCTGCATCTGATCTCTGGAACCAGCATGGTAGAAGGAGAGAATGGCTCCCAAGAGCTCCCCTCCCTTCAGCTCTTGGCATGCGTGTGCTGTGGCATGTGCACGGACACACACTATAAAATACGCACAAAACAATAAAGTCAGTGATCACATACCACACCGAAGCTGTAGATGTCAGACTTGGGTGTTATTTCTCCTCGCAAAGCTTCGGGTGCCATATAAGCCGTTGTGCCCACAATTCGGCTGGTCATGACGGTTTGTGCTAGCTTTGCTGAAGCCCGTGCAAGTCCAAAGTCAGATATTTTGGCAGTAAAGTCTTCGTCTAGTAAGATATTTGCACTGGAAAAGAAATTAAATTTGAAGGTGGAAAGCATTCTTCTCACCTAGGATGTCCAACAGGTTCTTAGAAAGAGGTATATAATGTAATATGTGTGTGTGTGTGTATATATATTACACATTATATGTATATATATTTTATATTATACATTGTTACATATTATATATTATGTTATTATAATATATGTTATTATATGTTATATATGTTATATGTTATATGTTATATATTATATGTGTGTATATATTATATACACACATGTCACATTGTGTGTCAGTTTTATATGTGCAGTAGAGAAGACTGAAATATATTCAAATCAGTCAATTATTCAGATGACAGCAAGAGAAAAATAATTGTTCTCCTTTCTTAACTTGGAGATGTTTAAGGGAATAAAGACATGATAGAATTTCCTCTTACAGGAGGTGCATTTTCAGCATTTTCAGCATGCCACGGTTAGCTGTTTACTAGTAACAGCACACAAAGCCTTCCAAATGGTACTTTCTCTTAAAATTTTTTTTTTTAAATGGTTCTGGTGACTAAGTACCCCACAGTTCACTGAAGCTAGGCAGTGGCTTTACTACTGAGCCATATTCCTAAGTCAAAAGCACCATTTTGGGGAAATAACTTTCCACTGGGGTATATTTGGATGTCTTATGTAGTACACCGTGGTAGTTCAGTCTTGTCCACAGTGTGTAAGAGTCCCATGCGACTTGGAACATGCCAGCCTCTACATGTCACCAGCCATTTGTATGTGCTGGGAGTCTTTTTTCTTACAGCTACACCGGCTGTCTTAGCCTATAGTTCTGAGAAGGATGCAGAAACCATGGCTCAACCTTGTTTAATGACGCTTCTGTCTCCCCTCCTAACCTCTATGCCTTGTATCCAACACTCTTGTATTCCCAAGTTCCCTGAAAGAGGTTTCTAGAAATGAGTGAGGACATGTGATATTTGTCTTTCTGTGTCAGGGTTTGAGATAAGTCAAAGGTAACTTCTTAACTCCTTTCTTAACATTTCTCAGTACGTTTAGGAACAAATTTTAAACCAAATCATTGCAATCTTTCACCCATCCTTCCTTCGCACTTCCTGGGAACACACACACACACACACACACACACACACGTCCGAAAGTAGACGGATACACAAACTTCTCAAATAATCCACAGAAAACCCCTGACAACAGGGGGGAAACAAACCCCTAATACAGAACCCTCGGGAACCCTAAATTAGGACCCGGGAATACAACATAGAAAGGAAGTACGTAGTCCTTGTACGTTCACGACACGTGTAATATATGCTCAGCTCAGTCTCTGATATCATACTGTCTGCTAAGCCTCTATATTTCTGCACCTTAACTCAGCATACACATCTCTCTTAAGCACACCCCAGACTAGATCCCTTCCAGTCCTTTCTATTCAAGCAGTCATACCATAGTCATTCCCAGAATGCGACTGTGATTCTGTGAGTTCACATGTCCTTCTTGAAAGATGTCCCTTTCCTGGACCCTCCACAGCTGAGATAAACACATGTCATCTTTGTTGTTCCTATCTACCCACTATCTGCCACTGTGAACTGTGTCTATCAAGATGTCTATAGCAATCTAATTAATTACCCCTGGTTTTAAACTGCTCCACCCTAGACATGACTCTCCACACTTGGATATGGCATAGTTGTCTTACAGCTTTCAATAGCATCTTCTTACATTTACCATCTGACCCTTGTCTTTGTTGGCCAGGCGCTATAGGACCAGGGTTCTCATTCATCTATTTAAGTTCCTTTCACATCTTCTACCCGCCACTTCCTGCACGCCAGTCACATTGTAATCATCTCACTTCCTGTGACTCACCACACCTTCACATCCCCTCTTACCCTTCACCCTGTATGCTTACTCTTTCCAGAATATTCTCCTTATTTTCGATCTAGCAAACTGTGCTTTCTTATTTCCAGCTCATCATTCGGGTCTCAGCTTAAACATCGCTTCTTTCAAAATCCCTTCTTTATACCAATACGGAGCAGCGCTATGTTAAACACTTGAAACGCTCATTGTTTTCGTGGTTATCTGATTGACGCTGGACTCTGTTCCGAGATACATCCGCTAACCTTATCATGTACAACTTTATCATGTACAATGTCTAGCATTTAGCAGGTAAATATTCAACTAGGTAAATAACAAGAGCGAGGAGGGGAGCTAAAAATATCCACGGAGGTTGAAGGTGAATTAGGAAAAGCAGGGCATGGATATTAGAACACTGGGGATCATAGGTGTCTGCCACGCAAAGGGCTCTCCAGTGATGGGGGAAACAAGACACACATGCAAAGAGCAAATGAGATAAGAGAGAGAATTATTCTTTAAAGACGGCTTCCCGGCATTTCTGACTTACCTTTTAATATCTCTATGAATGTGATGATTTTCATGTAGAAATCTGATGCCGTTTGCTGCACCCTGAGCAATCCTGCTTCTAGTGTGCCAGGAAAGTGGGGCAGTACCATCCTTGTGAAGGAACAAACGGATTTGAAACAATTGCTTAGGTGAAAAAAAGATCCTGAGAAAACATATAATAGTATTTTTTTTTGTCAACCAATAAAAGGGTTGCATCACTAAGGGAAACAATTTTTAAAGTTTGCCAAAAAAAAAACCCTCTCAAATAATATTAAATGGATTCAGTACATCATGCTTGAATATAAAAAACACACCATAACGTCCTCAACATCCAGTCTTGGCTGATGCTTCTGCAGCTTAAATGGGCAATACCGGTCCACACATGAACTATGTCGTTTCATAACAGAAACCAGAAAAATACTAATTTAATGTGGTTTAAGTCCCAACCAGACGTGAACACTAGCAATCCAGTACAGGAAGAGAAAGCGAGATGATTGGTCCCAAGCGTCTTACCAGGCAGGACAGTCTGTCCAGCAAGGAACCGTTGGGCATGTAAGCGTACACTAAACACAGGTTGTCGCTGTCGCTGGAGAAGCCCAGCAGCTCCACCAGGTTCTCGTGCTGACACCTGTGGCAGGAGACGTGCCAGTGAAAACGGTTGCAGTAAATATTTGCAGGGCTTACTCGATTTAAGAATTTTATCGGGAAGATCTAGGAGATACCAGCCTGTAGCTATATAACTAGACACATATATATCGTATGTAATACGGTGGATGTTCATAACCTGTTAACACGCTGGTTAGAACTGTCAGTTCTTTCCTGTAAACAGTTCCGGTTTCAGTGACACTGACCCACGGCAGAAACGAACCTCTCCCAGTTCTTTAGCCACAGCTTGATCAGATCAGTGGAACCTGAGACAGGTTAGTTCAGGACGAGCCCCGATGCCCATCTCTGCTTGGGGCATTTGCAAGATCTGGAAACTTGGAACATGGATGAATCCTCTAATGTAACGAAACTCTAACAGACCCGAGGCACTGCTTTGTAGGAACAATCTTCACTCGTGTTTAACTTCATTATTTATGATCCTTAACCAGATGCCTGTCTACAGTTCAGGTTTTTTGGTACACTTGAGAGAAATGAGTTATAAAAACTGCAGAGCAACAAAGCACAGGTTTCATCAGAAAGCGCAGTGCTGCCACCTCCTGGTCACATGGTGCATGGCACTATGACAACCTCAGCTTCAGGCTCCCCTGCATACAGAAAACATGGTACTACCGGGTAACAGTGTCAGGCAACATGGATGCTGTGAGAATTGATGAATACCTGAAGCACGCATGGCACATGAGAGATGTCCCATTATTCATTTTTTTGTTCCAATCCATCTATAATTCCTTGTATAAAAGGAATACTCTCAGAAGTGTAAGTTAAATCGAGAAATTCTCCGTTTCCGCTGAATTTGGATTTTTAAAAATATAAATAGTTGATAGTTGCTGAGTTTCTATTATCTATAAAGAAGATGGGAGCTCACCTGTTTCATTTCATTAAACTTCACAATATGTATCATCTTAGTCCCTACTGGGTAGAGTGTGAAGTAACTTGGATTAGGTCACTCTGCATTGATATACTCGCAATATTTTTTCATATGGTATTTCCCTAGTTTTTTATGAGTTTTAACTTCTCTGGGGATCTGTCACTTTATAAATAACTTTTATTGATTAGATTGATTTCTGAGACAGGGTCTTCCTACATAGTTCCAGCTGTCTTGGGATTTGCAATGTAGCACAGGGTATCCTTGAACTCACAATCTTCCCACCTTAGCCTCCCCAAATACTGGCATTACAGGAGTGTGCCATCATTCTTGGACTTCTAAATGGAATTTTTTTTTCTTAAATCACTACAACTGATCTGTCAGGCATTCTTGCAATGGAAACCCTGATAATAAAAAACACTTTGAATCCTATGAAACTTTGTTGTGATTTAAAATACTGACTGCCTCCAACCCGCAGGCATGTGAGAATATGTGGTCATGTAATCAGAGACTCGATGGGGTTTGTCTTGACCCCGCACCTTCACACACTTGCGTCTGCACTTTATGGGGAAACCAGGTCCCCCACCCTATGCCATGCTCCCTCCCCAGGCCATGCTGGGTGCCATGCTCCCTCCCCAGGCCATGCTGGATGCCATGCTCCCTCCCCAGGCCATGCTGGATGCCATGCTCTCTCCCCAGGCCATGCTGGATGCCATGCTCCCTCCCCAGGCCATGCTGGATGCCATGCTCCCTCCCCAGGCCATGCTGGATGCCATGCTCTCTCCCCAGGCCATGCTGGGTGCCATGCTCCCTCCCCAGGCCATGCTGGGAAACCAACACTTACTTTGCCATGACTTTAATTTCTTGATCAAACTGTTGCTTTAGTTCTTCAGTACTGATTTCAACCACCTGTGAAAATAAAAATATATATTGTAGGTGTCATAACCCTCCATAGAGGCACCGGCTCTGGACCGGTCCGCTTGAAGAGAATAATCGCTGGGATAATGAATCCCGTGTGGGTGGCTGGCAGCTTCTTCTGAGAGGAGGCAGGGAGACGACTTACCGCTCCGAGCTTCTTCACCGCCACGGTGGTGTTGTTCACACAGCCCTTGTACACCACTCCAAAACCCCCTTCTCCCATCCGGTTGCCACCGGCAGATGCAGGTCGCTCGTCGAAGTTGTTTGTGATACTCTTCAGTTCATGGAATGAGAAGCTGTGGAACCCTGTGGCATTGACAGAGCAAGGAGAAGGTGCTCGCCCAAGGAAACGTGGCTTCAATGACAGACATTTGCTCAATGTGAAGATTTCACACACACACACACACACACACACACACACACACACACACACTAACACTCACATGAAATACAGGCTGTAACTTTCATTACAACAATTATCCTTCGTGATTCTAGATCAAACATTCTACCCCCATCTAAAATACTTATTTGACTAAGTCTGGTCTATTCCCCCCAAACACTAGTCACACTTAAAGATTATCTTCTCGCCTGGCAGTGGTGGCGAGTGCCTTTAATCCCAGCACTTGGGAGGCAGAGGCAGGCAGATTTCTGAGTTCGAGGCCAGCCTGGTCTACAAAGTGAGTTCCAGGACAGCCAGAGCTATACAGAGAAACCCTGTCTGGAAAAACCAAAACCAAAAAAAAAAAAAAAAAAAAAAAAAAAGAAAAAGATTATCTTCTCTATATATTTAGTTTTGAGACACTGTCTCATAGAGACCAGGTTGGCCTTGAATTTGCTGTCCTGATGAAGCTGCCCTCATACTCCTGGCCCTGATGCCTCTGCCTTCCAAGTGTTGGGAGCACAGGTGCACAGCCCCATGCCGACTTGTTTTCTCTCTTACTTATTGTGACTGTACGCATGTACCGTTGCCTCAAGTTACTGAAAGAATAGCAATGGATGCAAAGCAGATGGTATCTGATACACTTCTAAGCAAGGAAACATGGAAGGATGCTGCCACCGTGCCCCTGCCCGCTGTACAAACACAGAGAGGTTTACTTTAAATCTGGGCGGTGGTGGTGCACGTCTTTAATCCCAGCACTCGGGTGGCAGAGGCAGGCGGATTTCTGAGTTCGAGGCCAGCCTGGTCTACAGAGTGAGTTCCAGGACAGCCAGGGCTACACAGAGAAACCCTGTCTAGTAAAAACCAAAAAAAAAAAAAAAAAAAAAAAATCACCACTGGTGGTGAGGGATAGGCACCGTTACATACGAGTGTCGCTGGATTCTACACTCCCATCGTCTGGACTTGAGGAGTCCGGTGGCTCGCCTCTGTGTTCTAGCTTCGGCAGAGGCCTTGCTGATGTCCTGTCCCTTTCCTGACAAGGCCTGTGTGTCTGTGCCACTGTTGCTGCTTCTCTAGGAGGCGGGCTGTTGACGGTTTGGGGAACAGCATCTGTCGAGTAAGAAGACACAGTTAGTTTCCATGTGAGAAAGAAGTTTGTGTGAAAAAAAAAAAAACTAGTGCTGTGGTTTGAATGAAAATGGCATCCATAGGCGCAGAGGGAGTGGCAGTGTTAGGAGGTGTGGCCTTGCTGGAGGAAGTGTGTCACTGGGGGCAGGCTTTGAGGTCTCCGATGTTCAAGCCAGGCCCAGTTTCTGTCTCTGTCTCTGTGTCTCTCTGTGTCTCTCTCCCTGCTGCCAGCTGATCTGGATGTAGAACTCCCCCTACCTCTCCAGGATCGTCTCTGCCTATGTCACCATGCTTCCCACTGTGATGATAACAGACTAAACTTCTGAAACTGTAAGCCAGCACCAATTAAATGTTTTCCCTTATATCAGTCGCCGTGGTCATGTTGTCTCTTTACAGCAGGAGAAACCCTAACTACCACAAAGAGGAACTCACAGGTAGCTTCTAGACCTTGGCTCCCGCATCCTCACAAAACACAGGAAGATAGCCCAGTAGGATGCTGTCGGTTGTGATGAAAATGAGTAGGCAGAGTGACACTTGTTTACAAAAGTGGCTCAGAGCCATTGGGGAATGAGGAGATGCTATGCATTTAAGAATAGAGAACCAGCTGGCATGGCAGTGCCCACCTGTGATCCCAGCTCTTTGAAGGTGGAGGCAGGAGGATCAAGTTCAACTTTGGTCTTGACTACATAGTAAGTTCAAGGTCAGTCTGGGCTATGTGCGATTCTGTCTCAAGAACAAACAATTGAACATACACATACTGACACACACACACGCAGACACATGCACACTGACACACAGACACAAACACAAACAGGCACACACAGGCCCACACCCAGACACTCATATACTCAGACAGACAGACAGACAGACAGACAGACACACACTGATACAATTACACTGACACACACAACATACATGCACACTGACACACATACAAACACACACACACTGAGACAGACAACATACATGCACACTGACACACATACAAACACACACACACTGACACACACAACATACACACTGACACACATAAACACATACATACAGGCCCACACAACGACAGACACACTGACACACACAACATACATACACATTGATATACAAACACACACAATGACACACACTGACACACAGAACAAACATACACAATGACACACATACAAACACACACATTGACACACATACACTGACACACACACCGACACACATACACCTACACAAACACTCACACACATATACACACACTGACACACACACACACACTGACACACAAACACACAATACACTCACATACACTGACACACAAACACACACATGAAGAGGGGGGGGAGTACAAAGAACATCCTAGACACTGAACTCATTGCTGTGACTCCCACTAAGGACGCGTAGCATGGAGTCCAAGAATCTACACGTCCCATGAGAACTCTAGCCGATTCTTCACACAGTAATGGTTGCAATCCACCAGTGTGTCAAAGGGAGAAAGCAGTGCGGTAATGAGGAGGGCAGAACCATCCTAACAGTGGGGTGCAGTGTAAGGAAGCCGTGATGACAGTCTTGTCAGGGTGAAGTTGAATGGGGTTGAGAGAGAGAGACCCGTCTCAAAAGAATAAATCCTTACAGGCCACTTCTTCATCCACCTAAATAACTCCCCTGGCAGAAGACTACCCGACTTTGATGGGGTCGGATCAATCTTGAGCGTCTGTCACTCTAGAGGCATGGTCCACAGCATGTGGTACCCAAAACGTTAAAAGCTAGGGAGAGCCTGAAGAAGGAGCAGACTCAATGTGGGGTCTGCTCATTACACAATGGAGTAACCGGATTCTGGGTCTGCCATTGTCACTCCAGGCAGCTGCTCACGCCCTGAACACACCCACTTACCCGGCAGCAGGAGCGTGGCGGGGGCAAACAGCTCAATCTGGACCAGAAGATCCACAAGGTCACCAACTGTGCAGTTTGTGGTGCCCCAGTCAAACAGCAGTTCACAGGTGGGGCTCTTCCCGGTCTGAAGTAAGGCTTCGAATCTCCTGAAAAGCAAGAAACAAGGCTAGTATGCAAGGAGATTTCCTACGAAAACAGGCGATGATCTCTGCACCTCACATCCCCTTCTGACTGTGTCACCCGGCCTCCTGAGGACAGGGAAGGAAAGGCACCAACAAGGCGCAAAAAGACAGCATAAAAGGAGCTGATTGGTGATGGTGAAGATGATGGTTACGCTGCAAGTTAACAATTAGGGTCAGAGAGATGCTCAGTGGCTAAGAGCACTGGCAGTCCTTACAGAGAACCAGGGTTTTATTCCCAGCATCCTCATGGCAGCTCTCAACTATCTACATTTCCAGTTCCAGGAGATCTCATACCACCTTCTGATCTCTACAGTCATGAAACGCACATGTGGTGTACATGCATACACATGGGCAAAGAATGCAGAGGCATAGAATCAAATAAAATAACTCTTTTTAAAAAGTAAATTAACTTTTGGGCCTGGGAGATAGCTCAGTTGGTTACGTGCTTGCTGTGCCAGTATGAAGACTCCTCAGGACTTGAGTTCAGATTCTCCGCATCCATGAAAAAGAGGCCAGTGTAGGGCACCTGCGGTAATATTGGGCTATAGAAGCAGTGACAGACGCAGCCCTGAAGCTCACTGGGTAGTTAATCTAGATCAGTTGCTCTTAACTCATAGGTTGTGGCCCCTACAGGGGTCACATATCAGGTATCCTGCATAGCAGGTATTTTACAATTCATAACAGTAGCAAAATTAGGGTTAGGAAATAGCGATAAAATAATTTTATGGTTGGGGTTACCACAACATGAGGAATTGTATTAAAAGGCCACAGCATTAAGAAGGTTGAGAGTCACTGGTTTTGGAATTTTAATCCAGCAATATGGCTGCTCTGTCAAGAGATCACATGCAAAGACCTTCCATGCCTGTGTGATCTGGCTTGACGTTCCCTTAGTACACACCATTAATCCCTACTGCAAGAATATACAGCTTGAATACCTCCGGCTGGAATATTGACACGTCCTTAATATACACCTTTAATCCCAAACAATGAAGGTAAGGTAAGTTTGTACAAAAAAGCAACCATGTTTGAAAGTGATGTCTAATTGAGGGACCGACAAAGTGATGAATCAGAGGAAGATCTGACAGAATGAGTCAGAGATAGGATACATCCAACTCTCCAGAGAGCAGGCAGGAGAGGCTACTTAAGAAAGAGAGAGTAAGAGAGCACACACACACACACACACACACACACACACACAGACACACACAGAGAGAAACAGACCGACAGAGAGACAGAGACTGAGAGAAGGCAGTTTTACCTGGACAGTTTTACAGAGACAGGTTGCAGGTGAAGAATAAGCCAGAGAATGAAAAGGAGCCAGAAGATTAGAGCAGATTGCCAGAGTTAGTCTGAGATCAGGCAGAGCAATTCAGTCAAAAGTCAAGAGAAGCCAGTTTGAATCAGTCAGCTTGGAGAGGAGTTTGGGCTAGGATAGCTGAGTTGAACCAGCCAGCCAGAGTTCAGAAAGAGCCAGAAAAGGTGAGCTTTTTAGCACTGAGCCTCTGAGAGGACAATTACATCTGGAGAATAAAAGTTACTTTTATAACCACTGGTCTAGGCGAATTGGTAAACTCCAAGCTCAGTGAGATACTCTGTCCCAAAGAATAAGACGGAGCGAGATGAGGAAGGCAGCTGATATTGACCCATGGCCTCCACAAGCATGTACTCTTAACACGCACACACAAACACATACACACATGTGCCACTGAAACCCAGCCAGTTAATATTATTTACCAAATATTTCCTGTATTAACTCAGAGAGCTACAGAATACAACCAGCTGTAGAGACAGTCTGTGAACGTTACTAGTTGACCGTGAGACTGCTAGGCTGAGATGGGTGGAGGGCTTAGCTGGGAGCCACACAGCACACTCGAACGTAGTCAAGTTCAGATCCGAATTCAGAGCTCTTCTGATCAAGGCGTGTACTTTATACCACGTAGCTACATTGCAAGGTCTTACATGCACCTCACACTACTTGTTCAGTCTTTCAGCTGTATAGTTTTTAAATGCATAAGTCTGTTTCATGAAGCAGAATGTCCCAACGCTTAGATCTTTACTGTATTTAATTAAATAGAAGGGAAATCATCTTTCCCCCCCCCCCCCCGTTTCAATTCTTCAAAGTTTAAAATTAGCTTTGGAAAGTAATACTGAAAACTTAACCAAGAAGCTCATTTTATTTCTCTTCCAAAGCTTTTACTTGGGAAACTTGCAAACTTAATAAAATTTTTTTTTGAAAGAATAGCACAGTGAACAACTTACTTTCCATCTAGATTTACCAACTGGCCAATTGGTAACCTCTGGCCACATCTGTACTCTTCCGAATGCTCTCCCCCCTCCAATCCCTCCATTCCTGTCTCTGTCCCTCCCCACCCCTCTTTCTCTCTCATCCCCTTCAGTATGGGCCAGTTATCAATTAGTAATTTCAATCATGATTAACTTTTGGGGGGGGGTAGGAACTACATAGGAGGTAATGCTTTCTTCCTGCTACATCATATCCAGAGACACAAAATGGTGGCACAGAGTTTGACCACTTGGATAATGGGATGTGCTTCAGGTTTTTTCATGAGACACGGACCCTTCTCAAGCTGGTGCACACCTCCATCCTAGCACTTAGAGGATGGAGGACAGACAATCAGTTGTCCCAGGCTAGCCTTGCAAGTTTGAGGCCAGCCTTGGCTACAGGAGACTCTGTCACTAGCAACAGTTAACTTTCTCCTCCTTGATGCATATAGTATTTGTGAACAAAACTTTTAACCTTTGGACCCCGATGAGCCTTGTGGGAACCGTCTTCACTGGTGGATGCATGTTGCTGACTCTAAAACTCCTGCATCTTGACAGTGTTTTGGCACTGCGCAGTTCACCAGAGTCCTTTCTCTCTATAATGACTGCTGCAGCAAGCCCCCTTCCGTTTTATTGGAAATAACAACAAACTATCCTTGGAAACTTGGTTTTCAAGTTTGAAAGCCGGCTTTAGTTGGCATTCCTTCTAGGCTCCGCCCCACAGTTACCTGGCAACAGCCAGGTGTGCCTGACTCACTGTAAAAGGGGCTTCTCAACCCCCCTCTCTCTTGCTTTTGCTACCTCTCTCTCCCCACTCCCCCCCCCCTCTCTCTCCACAAGCTCTAGGACTGCCTCCACAATTCTACTCTCCCTCCCTCATTCCCCCACTCTGCCTTTCTCTCAACTCCTCTCCCCATGCCCTAAATATTCTGTGTCATGTGGCTGGTCCCTAAGTGGAAGGGATGCCCCAGCATGGGCCCTACAGACGCGCACCCTTCCACCCACACCATACCGTGCCTCCACCCAACGTACTCCTTCCTTCCTGTGTCTTTTTATAAAACACAACAACTTTCCTCTTGTACTTAACAAGTCGTGCCTTCGTGGGAGCAGATACTTGCTGGAAGTTCAATATGAGAACCCAGGCTTTAGAGTCTTTACCAGACTGATAAAAAAAAAATTAGGAAGAATTTATTTTTTCGTTATATGCAAGACAAAACTTGACATTGAGTTTTACTGAAAACAAAGCACAAAATTAAAATCAGAACTTGTGTTTTCTGCTGAATCCAGGAGAGATATAAGAGAGGCGACTACAGGAAGCTGTTAGGAAATCCTAGATCCAAGAATCCTGGCTGAGTAAGAATGCATGGGCACTCATCCTTACACACTGCAAAGTGTAGACTCTAAGATCTCATTAGATCCTTACGATAGCCTTCTGTCTCTTCAGTTTGGACATGCAAAGCCCGAAGCAGAGCAAACTGTTCTTGGTCCAACAAACTGAACTAGAACAAAGATGGGGAGCTGGATTCTAGCTCAAAAACACATTTGTGGGCTCACACTTTTAGCTCAGACATGCTGGCAATGTTAGCAAAAATTCTATATACAAAAAAAAACTTATAAATTACCAATACCACCACCATGATTGAAAGGTTCACCTTCTAAACTGTCACATTAGACAGTAGCCATGCCTGCATCCTTCTTGTGATGGGGAGGACTCAAAAAAGAAAAAGAAACATCACATTACCTTATATGGAACTGATTGTATCTGTCGTCGCCGGATGGCTTTTTGATAGCTACTGCTAATTTCTTCCACCCTTCTTGAGGATCAATAAAATCCGACAGCTTCCTAATGATGCCAACATTGAGGCTGCGTACGTATGTCGATGGTGTCAATGGCTTGTTCATCTTCTACCTGAAATATGAAAGACTCCTATTACAACTTTACAAGTCAGCCGGGTGGTGGTGGTGGCGCATGCCTTTAATGCCAGCACTGGGGAGGCAGGTGGGTCTTTGAATTGTGAGTTTGAGGCCAGTCTGGTCTACAGGGTGAGTTCCAGGACAGAGAAACCCTATCTTGAAACAAACAAACAAACAAACAAAAAAACAAACAACAACACTTTACAAAAATTTCAGAGACAGCATCTAGAAGCTTCCCACCGCACACTGCTATACTGCATGAGATGCGGCATCAGACCATCTCAGCACAGAGCAGCTCTCACTCCGACCTGCCTCCTGTTGAAGAACATCAAAGCACCGTCCGGGACTCTTCTCTTCTTCCCCACAAACAGACATTGGAGAACCTCATCCTGACACTAGACTTTTTTCAAGTGAAATTTATAAAAGTCAATGAGCCTTTTGGAAAGAGACCCGGGAGCGTGTTCAGGAGTCAAATCTATAAAAGCAACAAGAGACCTACCTTTGAACTTATTTCTCTCGATTAGTACTCATTTTCTATGAAAGTGTTTTCAATGGCGTATTTATTTCGTTTTATGTGTATGAGTATTTTGTGTGCATGTGTGTCTGTGCACCATGTGCCTGTCTGGTGCCTGTAGAGGTCAGAAGGGGACACCAGATCTTTTGGAACTAGAGTTTATGATTTTGAGCCACCACGTGGGGGCTGGGAACTGAACCTGGCTCCTCTGCTCACTACCAAGAGCTCTTAACCACTGAGGTCTATCTGCAGCACCTACTAGTAAAGATTTTTACCCAATAATCTTTGGTAAAGGTAAAAACAAACAAACAATCAACAACAACAACAACAAAAAACCAAACTAATTTATATAGCATTAAAAGACATGTCCTGCCCACTCACCTGCTTTTTATGACACATAAGAGAAGAACTGGTTTGAGCCTGTGAGACCTGCACGATTTACTGTTTTCTGTACGGTGGAATCTGTGGCTTGTCACCGTGGCTACCCCTTTGATAGTACCTTTATTTGCCCGATCCTCTGGGTTCCTGTTATTCCACCTTGGAGAGTCGCAGCTAAGAGACACCTCTGGATGTTACTTGTACTGTGCATTACTGCCCAGACTGATGGGAACATGCCCTTCCACTGGGCCTCTGGGACTCACTTAACCTTTGACTTCTCTCTCCTTGTCTTAGGCGACCATTTCCCATGTTTCTACCTCTCTCGGCACTTTCTCTGTCCCTTATTCTCAGCAGACAATAATCTTTCCTCCCAGTTAATCAAGAGAAATAGACTCATATTATTCTTTCAATGGTTTCTTTCTATACATTTTCATTTTTTAAAATACAATTAATTTTGGGTATGTGAGTAATATATCCAAATGGCACAGCATATAAAAGCTATAAGACAGTAAAAAGAATGTCTGTCTGCGTGTAGAGGCTCCTATGCTAGGACTGATGTCTCTCTGGCCTTCATTGTCTGTCACACCTAAATAGGCTGACTTTCCCCAACCTAATAATCATTCATCACTGTACAGTGTGTTTGTAATCATGTGATTAGTTGCTTGTTTACCTTCTCTGCCACTAGACTTTAAGTTCCAGGAGTTAAGGGCCAAACTCATTTTGTTCTTTAATGTGACTTATACATTATAGATTCTGGTGTGGTATGGTATGGTTTGGATGTGAAATATCCCCCTAAAGCTCTTGTTCTGAAGGCTTTGTCACTATTATAGTAGTGTTGGGGGCGGGGAAGGGGGAGAGGCTGGCATGTTTGGATCATGAAGGCTCTCCTGCTATCTATCAATATATTCATCCATGGATGGAGTCTTAACTTCATGGGGTTTTGGGAATTGGTGGTAACGTTAGGAGGTGAGACCCACCTAGAGGAAAAGGCTGATTGGGGTGTGCCTTGAAGGATGTGACCCTGCTCCCCCTCCCATCCCTTCTTTCCTCCCTCTTTCTCTCTATCTCTCTCCACAGCACAAGGTAAGCGGATTGGTCCCACTGTGTGCTCTCTGCCTCCTAATGCTCTCCACAAGGCTGTACAGTTATCACCTCCTGACTCACGTTCTAGATCTCTGCTATCTGCTACGTTTTATTGTGGCTCCTGGGGTAGGTCACTCTTTGAGGCACCCTTAGGTCCCTTCTACATCACTCATTTTGTCACCTTGAAGCAGTTGAAATCAGTTCCCCTAGGCTCTGGAGAGCAGCCTGGATGACCTCCGACCTCTGGTGCTGTGAAGAGACACCATGACCAAGGCAACTCTGCTAAAGGACAACATTCAACTGGGGCTGGCTTACAGGCTCAGAGTTTCAATCCATTATCATCAGGACAGGAAGCATGGCAGCATCCAGGCTCTGGGAGAGCTGAGAGTTCTGCATCTTATTCGAAAGGCAGACAGGAGAAGACTATCTCCGATGTGGCTAGGAGAAGGCTCTCAAAGCTCATATACCCAATGTGACACCGACACTGTTCCTCCAACAAGGCCACACCTCCACACCAAAGGGCCATCCAGCTCAACCCTCTTTACCTCTCTAGACCTTGTTTCCAGGACTCAGAACTAAAGCAGCTGGGCTGATGCCATCTCTGAGTCCCTTAACCTCTCTATCCCATCAGAGCTCAGAAAAACTTACACAAAGCTGCTTAACACCCTTCAGGACCAGCTCAATTCCTTGGCTGCTGCAGTCCTCCGAAAGACTAGACCTGACTGCTAGGGGTGGCCTTTGTGCCCTCTCCTCTGTGAACAATGCTCGTGGATTGAGATGGGGCCCAAAGAAACAGGGAACAGAACAACAACAAAAAAATCAAAACAAAACAAACAACAACACCCCATAAGAATAAAAAGCCCAGCAAGCTTCCTCCTATATAAGAATTTTTGGTTCCCCTCCCCTTGGTCATGTCTTCCTTATGCTTTTACCCAACTTGAACTTCCTCCTCTACTCAAACAAACATGTTGCACATAAGCTGTCCCATTGCCTTTCACCCTACAGCAGCCCCGTTTGTTCCTGATGCATCTGCCAAAAGATCTTTCAGATGCCAAGGAGACGTCCATGATTCCTAAACACTGACTGATTTCACTGGCCACTAAAATGCCTTGGATCTACTAAAATGTATAATGTCATTCATTAACCAAAACATGTCCTATCTGTAACTGATATTAATTCGGGTGCCTGAAAAATAGAACGTTAGGAAGAATAGGGAGAGAAAGGAGGCAAGGACACAGGTGAGTTTTATTCTAATGACAGAAGAAGGCAGCAAGCTAAGAATGCATTTGGCACTCTGTTAAATGCTGCCTGCGGTGGTTTGAATAGGTTTGGAGGGACTCCATTGTCCCTATTTGAGTACTTGGCTCCCAGTTGGTGACTTGTCTCAGTTAAGGTTTCCATTGCTGTGAAGATACACCATGACCAAGGCAACTCTGATAAAGGACAACATTCAACTGCAACTGGCTTACAGGCTCAGAGGTTCAGTCCATTATCATCAGGACAGGAAGCATGACAGCATCCAGGCTCTGGAGGAGCTGAGAGTTCTGCATCTTATTCCAAAGGCAGACAGGAGAAGACTATCTCCGATGTGGCTAGGAGAAGGGTCTCAAAGCTCATATACCCAACGTGACACTGACACTGTTCCTCCAACAAGGTCACACCTCCTAACAGTGCCTCTCCCTGGGCCAAGCATATTCAAACCAGCACATAACTGTTTGGGAGGATGAGCACTGGAGGTGGGCTTTAGGTTTCAAGACGTGAGCCATTTCCTGTGTGCACTTTCTGCTTCCCGTGTGTCGTTCAGTATGTGAGCACAGCTGCTGACCCATCCCAACCATTTTGTCTGCCCGCAGGCTCCCGTTCCCTTTCTCCCCACTTTCGATAGGCTCTTATCCTTCTAGACCCCCAAGCTCAAGTTGCTGTGGCCATAGTGTTTATCACAGTGATAGAAAAGTAACGAAGACGGTGTCAGATGAAGAGAGAAAGGGCTGCGGCTTTAAGATGGGTTGTCACTCTGGGACTCACAAGACACAGGAATGTCACACACTAACAGTCATTAGTGAGGTACCTGCCGGGAAAGTTTCTGGGAAAAATGAGTATGGGATGAAATGGGATGTTCGAAGAGGCTCTAATATCCGGTTGCTGGATGTATTCTGCAGTGCAGTCAACAGAAGTCTGCTGCTGTAGAGTGCGAAGACCTCTCCTAGGTTTTTTGTTTGTTTGTTTTTTGTTTTGTTTTTCTGTTTGAACAGGAAACACAACAAAGACAAGACTGGAAGGCCCAAGTTTGGCCTGAGTGATCAGGTCAGTCTGGACCATGTAGGAAGCAAAAATGTTCAGCATGAAAATAGAATAAAAGAAACCTGAGCTCTTTGACATACATCTTTAAGAATTACTCCCAGAAACGGAAACATCGGATTTTTTTTTTTAATTTCCTGCTTTGGGGCCAATGTGTCCATTCCGAATGCTAATGGTGCTTTCTTGCTCTCTTGGGAATGCTTTTCCTGCCCCTCTCTTGCTTCCAATCTGTCCCGCGCTTACCTCTCCCTCTACCTGTTGATGGACTGTCTGACTACAGTTAGCTTCCTATGCTCCCCACAGCGAGCACCCCGGCGGCAGACCAGCGCACAGAGGCTGTGGGGCTCCCCAAGCCTCTTCTGCCGGAGTGCACCCATTTCCTGGTTCTGGAGCGAAGCCACTGATCACCAACCCGGCCCGGGACAGAGGACAGCGGAGAGATCTTGGCTTGAGATCAGCCTTCCTCATACAACCTACTTCCTCTCTGAGGTTTCTCGCTTCCTGGACAAGGCGATCGGTGCCCCGCCACGGTCCGGCGAGGACTCGGGAGTGGAGGACGCAGGGCCACCAGGAGACTTCAGACTGCCTGCGATCGGGATGCTGCGGGTCACCCAGGCATCATACGCGGGACAGGGAGGGCAGGTCAGCTAGGGGTGAGAGTGTAGGGGCGGAGCCAACTCGGAAGGCCACGCCTTTCCCTCCCCGAGCTCCACCCAGGGAGGAGCTACACCAAAGGGAGCCTGTCCCTTTAAAAGTCCCTGTAAGAGACTAGGCGGCGGAAAGGCTTCTAGGCATGCGCACTGTGTCACTCGGCGGACCACTTTCTCACGGAAGCGAGGTAGAGCTGGCACAGTCTAGTAGGATGCCGGGTCACCCGTGGATCCAAGACAGCCGGACCAGGGAGGGAGGAGTGGTGGCGGCGCCGAGGGAGCGGGGTGGGGTGGGAGTGGGAGTCCCACCGCAGCCTCGGCTCGCCCCGCGGAGCGGAGGAGGAGCTCCTGCCACCCTTGGCCCCACGTGCCCTGTCTGCCCGCCTCTTGACTAGTTGCTTGGCTGCCATGCCTTCGTGATGCGCTGTCTCCACGTGTAGCCCGGAAAACCTTCCTATGGTCTTTCTTTTCCTACAATCCCTAGGGTTCCGAGGACCCCTGTGGACTTGGTCAAAGCTGATTGCAGAGTTCCATCTGCCATTAGAAGCACCTCCACAGGGCAGATGCCAACCTTTGACAGGGTGTTCATTAGCTTTCCTTGTCAGCATTACTTAAACTGTATTCTCCCTATCCCTTCTGCTCTGTGTCGGGTCTTCCCCCTCCCATATAATGCCCTTCTTGATTGTACTTGCACTTGGTATTTCAGCCCCGCTTCTGTCTCTTGAACTATTCCCAAAGTCAAATAGAAGTTTATTATACCATTCCTTATTATCCTAGACAAAAGTTAACACTTCCTTCTTTCTCTTTAAAGCTCTTACTGTATTCTACTTGTATCTGCCCAACTAGTATCTACTGCAGACCTACTGTGTTCTTGGTGCTGTTCTGAATGTGGGCTAGTCAGTATTGCGTAAGGCAGAATTCCGGCTCCTGTGGAACGGACACTTTAAGTTGAAGAAGATGGACAGTAAATAATGAACACATTAGCTAGTCATACTATACAGAAAATTAAATGTTTTTTTCTTTGTGTGTGTGTGTGAAAGAAAACAGGTTCCTAAAGCTTATAGATGAATCCTATAGATTACATTATTGGTCAGTGAAAACGTCGGAGGATATAGATGTTCATTTATTTGTAAAGTCTGGGAAATACAAGAGCTAGGCAGTGAAGCTGCTCTCTCAGGGCTCCGTGTGTCGTGGAGACAGTAAGTAGCCTGTGTGAGGACTGTGGGAGTCTTTCCCTAGAGAATTGCCTTTGGGTCGCCGCTCCAAGAAAACGTCATGAGACTTTCTTTTCTCCGATGCCAGTGATTTGGAAGAAATGCCCTCTCATTAGCTTGAGATGTTTGTATCTTTCCTGTAGAGAATTTAGAACAACATGAAGGACTAGGACTGACTTATCCTACCTTGAAGTATACAGAGAAGTTCACGTACCTATTTACTGTAGACTTTCCTTTCTTATCCTTCCTCATGATCTAACTTCCAATGTATAAAAACACTACCACAGTCTCTGAAGTTAGCTCCAGTAGATTTTGAGGCTCCGGGGATGACAATCGTTGTAAAAAACAGTCCTATTTCCTTTTCTCTTCTTTGTAGGCCTAATGATACTATTTTTTAGATAAACTTTTAATGACCCATTTTATGTTTTTTTTTTTTTTTTAAAGCTTTTGTTTGTTTGTTTTTTCAGGACAGGGTTTCTCTGTATAGCCCTGGCTTCTGGCTCTCCCCAAACTCGACCTGTAGACCAGGCTGTCCTTGAACTCTGCTTCCTGAGAGATGGGATTAAAGGTGTATATCACACCACCTGGCAAATATAAACATTTTATTTGTTTTTGAGACAGATTTTTTGTTTGATTGTATTTTATTTTGTTTTTTGAGACAGGGTTTCTCTGTGTAGCCCTGGCTGTCCTGGAACTTACTCTGTAGACCAGGCTGGCCTCGAACTCAGAAATCTGCCTGCCTCTGCCTCCCAAGTGCTGGGATAAAAGGCATGCACCACCACTGCCCAACTTTTGAGACAGGTATTTTGATACAGGATTTCTCTATGTAGCTGTGGCTGTCCTGGAACTTGCTTTGTAGTCCAGGCTGGCCTCAAAGTCACAAAGACCCACCTGCTTATGCTTCCCAAGGTCTGGCACTAAAGGTGTGTGCCACCATAGCCTGACAAGTTTAAATATTTTTAATAGGCTTATTTATTTTATCATATATGCTTTGTATATATGTATGCATGTGCACCATGGGTACGCATCATGGGTGTGCCTGGGGGCCAGTGGGTGGTGGTCAGAAAGGGACAATAGATGCCCAGGACCTGGAGTTAGGGATGGTTGTGAGCTGCCATGTGGGTGCCAGGGAACTGAACTTGTGGTCCTCTGCTAATGCAACATTTCTCTAGCCCCAAATTGACCCATCATTTAAATTCAGGATAATAGAAGCTGGGAGTGAATGGGAAATCAAGATACAAATTGCTACTTAGGTCACAAATAGTTGGCCTGTCAACTCTGTTTGCTATAGGCAAGTTGAACCATAAAATAAGTTATTGGTGTCTTTTAGGCAACATAGACTTGAGAGGGAGAGAACTGAGTAGATCTTGGAGACCGCTTTGATTCTTCTTATCTGCAAGCGTTTCTGGTAGCTGAGTGTGCTGTTTCTCTTGTAGGCACCGTGAAGGATGGCAGAGGACACAGATGGTGGCATCAGGTTTAACTCCTTGTGTTTCATCAACGATCATGTGGGCTTTCAGGGCAGTATAAAAACCTCACCCAGTGACTTCATTGTTATCGAGATCGATGAACAGGGACAGTTAGTCAGTAAGGCCACCGATGAATCTCTTTATGAAATTAGTAAAATACAATCGGAACCGAGTAATTTTGTCAAAAAGCCAAAGCTAAATATTCAGAATGTATCCTCAGAACGTGAAAATAGTGAAGGGGCTGCTGACTTGCTTGTGTGCTCTGATGGTGACCGGAGCCATCAGTCTGACTCAGAGAAAGAAAACAGTGTCAACGGTGTAACTTCTAAACGTGAAGAAGAAAGCATTGATTTATTAAGTTCACTTTTAGATGAGAAAACTCACACATCGCTGGGTCAGTTTGCCTGTGACATCAAAGGGATGTGGAATTCACAAACTGAATTAACTGAGCCATCTCCTGAATTGTCCCTAGGCAAGATCCTTGACAAAAACCACAGGGCTGCTCTGCACAGCGCAGTTAGGCAGAAATTTCCTTTTTTGATAACCATAGGAAACAACAGTGAAGTTGTTGTAAAACCCAACCTTGAGTATAAAGAACTCTGCCGTTTGGTGTCTGAAGAAGAAGCTCTTGGCTTTTTCAAATATTTGGATGCAAAGAAAGAAAATTCCAAGTTTACCTTTAAGCCGGATCCAGACAAGGGTCACAGGAAGGCTGTGCACCATTTTCTCAACAAGAAGTTCGGGAACCTGGTGGAGACCAAGTCTTTTCCTGGGCAGAACCGCAGTGCTGGGAGCCCAGACTCAGCCATAACCGTAAGATTCCGGGAAAAAGCACGTGGAAAGAGATCCCATCCGGAAGGTGAGAGAAGAGAAGCTGTGTATACAGGTAATTTAGTACCTCATCATTTCCTGGCGTAAAATTTGTGAAAGGTGAATAATTGGAATAAGTGGACCTGGTCATAGAGTTAATGTAAAGAAAATATGGACTGATAGTTTGGGGAAAGATGAAGCCCTGCATAGTGTACTCAGTGTGAAAACGAACTACTTAAGTATGCATAAAAAGACATCTATACCGAACAGTCAGGGATGCAGAAAGCTGACGAGATTGTTTTGTGCTCTACCGGTTTTGAGAGTAATGATTTTCCTGTTTTCAGAATAATGTCAACCATAATTAAGCATTTGGAGGTGAGACGTATCTATTGTCATGCTTAGGAAGGGAAGAGATTCTCTAAAGTGCAAGATGGGTGCCCCTCCCTCCCACACACACTTGTCTCCTCAGGCAGGGGAGCTCCCGCTTCAGCAGGCATCATAACCTCTCAAAACATTGTAACCTGTTTTCCGAGTCCTGTTTCACTTTCAGATTCAGAAGGCTTGGAAAAAACAAACAAACAAAAGCTAAAAAAAAAACCAAAAAAACCAAAAAAAACCCAACAACATAAAATGGGTCATTTCAAGTTTACCATTTATAATTAAGCTTATTATCCTAACCTGTTAGTTTGTGAAGAATGTGATTATGAACGATGCCTTCTTCTCTGTAATCTAGAATGACTTTGTTTCAGCTTTTACCCTGCAAAAGGAAAATCTGGAGACGTTCGAAGCAATTGGCTTTCTGGCCATCAAACTTGGTGTTATTCCTTCGGATTTCAGTTACGCGGGCCTTAAAGACAAGAGAGCAATCACCTATCAATCGATGGTTGTTAGAAAAGTGACTCCGGAGAGGTAACGCAGTGTTGCTTTCTGGTAAAGAGTGTGGTTAACACTCAAAATAATATCGGGACCACCTTATCTTTACTGTCAATGTTACTTAACTGATTATGCACTAAACAGCATATTCTACATTAATAAAATAATTGTCTTCCATGTACGTAAGTGAGCACGTATATGAAGTCTGGGGATGCCAAGGTGGCTCAGACATAAAACACTTCCTATTCTTCCAGATGGCCCAAGTTCAGTCCCCAGCGCTCTTGTCAGGATACTCACACCTGCCTGCAATCCAGCTCGGAAGGAGCCAGTGCCCTCCTGTGTCCTATCCTGACCCCTCACTCTCGACATGTGATCACACAAACACACATAAATAAAAGAAAACAAATAATCTTACAAAAATTAGGAAAGTTTAGGATAGAAACCGACATGTGGTAGATTTGTTCATAAATTGAATTGTTTAGAAATACTGTTACTATGTTCAAATATGCATGTGCATTTAGGGAAGTATTATTGAAGACATAAAAAATTTATGAATCTTTTTTCCTTAGTTATGACAGTGCTTTTTATCATAAGCCCCTACGTTTAAAATATATTCTTACTAAATAGAATGCTTTGGACTCAAATTTCACTTCTCAAGTGAAAAGAGGTTTCGTTAGTAATCTTGTCATTTTAAAAGAAATATGTGTTCTTCATTGAGATTTAGAAAGCAGAGAGGGAGCAGCTCACAAAAGCCTGCACTGCTCAAAAATGGCTACAGTAAACACTTAATCTGTGATTTCCATGATGCTTTTCAGAACGTATACATCACAGACATGAAAATCATACTACTACTTCTGTGGTTAACATTTTTATAACAAAGTAACATGAGCATTTATGTTGAGAGATTTTCAACATAAGTTTTGTAAAAGTCTGTATAACAAAGTAATATGAGCGTTTATGTTGAGAGATTTTCAACATAAGTTTTGTAAAAGTCTGTCCCTATTTTTAAAAACAGAGATTCTCTCCAGCTTTTCTCTATAAATGGTTCTGTGGTCAATATTCTCATACTTTAGTCTGCCACCTTTGGATACTTCCCTTAAACTTCCGAAAGCTGAGGAGTGCGTCGGACTCCATCCATCCTAACTGGCTGAGTCGCGTCGGACTCCATCCATCCTAACTGGCTGAGTCACGTCGGACTCCATCCATCCTAACTGGATACGCTCTCCCATACTTTACTGCTTGATCTTTTTCTCGAGACAGGGTTTCTCTGTGTAGCCCTGGCTGTCCTGGAACTCACTTTGTAGACCAGGATGGCCTCGAACTCAGAAATCTGCCTGCCTCTGCCTCCCAAGTGCTGGGATTAAAGGCGTGTGCCACCACGCCCGGCTTGTTGTTGTTATTATTATTATTTTTGTTTTTTACAGTCCAGTCACTATCCCCCTCCCTCCCTTCCTCAGACAGTTCCTCATCCCATTCCTTGCCCCTCCATACCCCCACCTCCCCTCTTCAAGAGGATCCCCCCTCCCGCCTGACTGCCTGACCTCCCCCCTCCCTGGGGCCTCGAGTCCCTCCACAGTTAGGTGCTTCTTCTCTCCCTGAGGCCAGACCAGGTCGTCCTCTTCTGTATATGTGTCGGGGCCTCATATCAGCGGGTGTGTGCTGCCTGGTTGGTGGCTCAGTGTCTGAGATATCTCGGGGGTCCAAGTTAGTTGAGACTGCTGGTCTTCCTATGGGGATGCCATCCTCCTCAGTTTCTTCCAGCTTTTCCCTAATTCAACCACAGTGGTCCCCAGCTTCTGTCCATTGGTTGGGTGTAAATATCTGTATCTGGCTCTTTCAGCTGCTTGTTGGACCTCTCTGAGGGCAGTCATGCAGTTCCTGTCAGTTCCTTACAGTTCCTGTCTGTAAGCACACCATAGCATCAGTAATAGTGTCAGGTCTTGGAGCCTCCCCTTGAACTGGATCTCAATTTGGGCTGGTTATTAAACCTCCTTTCCCTCAGTCTCTTCTCCAATTTTGTCCCTGCAGTTCTTTTAGACAGGAACAATCCTGGGTCAGAATTTTTGACTGTGGGATGGCACAGAAAAAGTTGATACTAGCTAATTTTACTTTCTTCTTCTTTTTTTTTTTTTTTTTTTATATGATCCTAAAATATGGTTTTTTTTTTTTTTTTTTTTTTTTAAGAGTTTGAGTAAGGAACTGTTCAAAACAGAACCTCTGATACTGGTGGGGTTTTGGCGGAACAGACCCTGAGAAGGAAACAGAGAAGTTGGGACAGCTTGAATAAAGGAGAAGGCTTTTCCCCAAAACATTTTACATATTTATTTATTTATTGTGCATGGGTGTTTTGCCCACATACATGTCTGCGTCACTTGGGAACTTGGTGTCTTTGGAGACCAGAAGAGGGTGTAGGATTTCCTGGAACTGGAGTTACAGATGGTAGTAAGTTTCTATGTGGGTACTGGGAATCCAACTATGTCCTCTAGAAGAGCAGCCAGTGCTCTTAACCACTGAACCACCTCTCCAGCCACCCTTGGTACTTACATTTTGATAGGACTTGCCTGGTGAGTTTTCATTTAAAACCTGTATTAAATATTTAATTTGTAAATTAAGATTTAACTGATTCTCTGCCTAATCACTTCTAGGTTGAAAAGTATCGAAGAAGAAATTAAGAAGAAGAGAATGAATGTGTTTAATATTCGGTCTGTAGGTGATCCTCTCAGACTTGGTCAGCTCAAAGGAAATCACTTTGAAATTATCATCAGAAATCTAAGAAATCAACTACATGATTCTGCAAATCTGAGAGAGAGAATTTTGGAGGCAATAGAAAATGTTAAGGTGAGAAAACCCAGTTTTGAAATTGTATTAAGGAAAATCTCTATAATACTCACCGAGACAAAAGAATGAGTTGTTTTCTTTTTCAACGTGTGCACACATATAATTGATTTTTATAGGTGCTAGTATATTTTGTTTTCTTGATATATTCTATATTAAAAGAGACACTGTGTGCCAATCCCAAGCAGAAGGGAACCGGTCTCTGAAACAGGTTTTTGCTGGCATCTTCCCTTAAGCGTGTGTGGTGGTGTTGACAGGTTCACCCCATCTGTGGCTGTTTTGTTTCATTGTTCTCTCCAGAAATCTTTGGTAAGTACTTACATTAATTCTTAGACATCTTACATATCCTTTTCCTTTCTAACCTAATGTTGACTTTTCTTTAATGGGTATTGTCAAGGACCAGCTTGACTTGACAGGGTAAACTGAGGCAGGTAGTGAGGGTGACGTTGGACATCCGGTCCAGAACCTGATGACTTCTGGCAATTTATCTCCTTTTGCTATTCAGGGCCCCAAAACTGTTGGCTTCTGGCAATTTAACTCTTTCTTGCTATTCAGGGCCTAAAGTTGCTGGCTTCTGGCAACTAACTCCTGCTGATAGCAGCCGGGGGAAAGAGACTGGGTTACCTGGGTGGGTTCTCTTCCTTTTGACTCTGGCTCTCACTGGCCAGGCAAGAGGCTTGGAGTTCCTCCACTCTTCAGGAGCCAGAGACAAAAGAAAAGAAAGGAAGTGAGGGAGGGAAAGAGGGGGGAGAAAGAGGGAGGGAGGGAGGAGGATGGAAGAGAAAGGAAGGAAGGAAGGCACACATAGACCACACACACACATACTGGGTGAAGCTGAAGAATGTTTAGTTTTTATGCTTTATCAGGATAATTGGTCACATGGTTTCCCTCTGTGTAGCTGGAGCTATGGACCGGCCCATATATACTCTTTGGTTGGTGGCTTAGTCCCCAGGAGCTCTGAGGGGTTCGGTTAATAGATACTGTTGTTCTTCCTATGAGGTTGCATTTTAAATAACACCTATTAGCATTTAAGTATAAACAGCCAGCGTAGCCTTCAGTGTGACCACGCAGGTTAGAAGTCAGCACATTTCCCCGGAGTCTGTATGTAGTAAATGTTCTTGGCTTCTAGGCCTGTGGTTTCTGTTGCAGTCAGTCAGCTGCCCTCGTGCAGAAGTGCTCACGGTGCGGAAGCTCACGGGTTCCACTCACTTATTTACACAAGGGAGTGCTGAGCCGGAACCGACCTGTGGGCTTTGGCTGTGTGCTCATGCCTGGTCTAGACAAGCGATTCTCAACCTGGGGGACTTTTAGAACATTCTGACAGTGAGCTTCCAAATCTAAACCAGCTTACAAAGGACAGTTAGGCTTACAGCTTTGATGCTTTAAAGTAACTCCTATTTTAAAATGATTCTGTCCCACAGCCCACATCGAGATATATTGATTTTGATTCTTGGTCACATCCATACTTTTAACACAATCGTACACACTGGTGACAGGAAAACAGAGAGCCCTGTGTTAGTTAACAGCTTCCAACTAAAGCTCTTTAAATTGTATGCTTTGACCTGTATCTAACACTCCTTAGACTGTGTAATCTGTGAGCGACTGACCTACCTAGAAATTCTGTTTTTCTTTCCTTCTGAAAAAATGATCTCTCCTTAAACACAGAGGATTACTGTGTACACTGACAGACAGATAGCATTTATAACAATGTCTGCTTTGGTATTTATGAAAATACGCTGCCTAACGAGAAGTTTGCATTAGAAATGATCTTAACTTTAGACAGCTTTGTCTTTTGAAATTTTTATTTATTCAGTATTGTTGTGTCTGTGTGTGTGTGTGTGTGTGTGTGTGTGTGTGCACGCACACACGTGTGCGAACACGCGCAGGCTCAGACGACAGCTCTCAGGAGTCAGTTCTCTCCCTCCGCTGTGGCTTCCAGGGACCACAGTCAGGTCATCAGCCTGTATGGGGAGTTCCTTACCCACCATACCAGTTTGCCAGGTGGCAGACCTTTTAAAAAGTCTCTAAATGAGAAAAGAAGTTGAGCAGCTTGAAAAATAAGGATTTCTTGGCATTTTCTTTAGAGAGTTATAGCTCTGGCTATACACTTTTGGCTATATTTAATAACTGTCCAGTTATCCTAATGTTTACCACACTGTTTATACAAATTTGAGACAACTTTTTAAAAGCCAGAGTTTAATATAGGGGACACTTACCTTATCTGCAGTTGATTTTTAACAAGTGGAAACAGCTCCTTCATGCTGTACTGATAAAAAAAAAATTATCTTAATGTCCTTTATTGACAAGCCTTGAGTTGGTACTCAGTCACGATTATCCGCTGAGCAAGTGTTTACTCCTCTCATAAAGTGTACGGCGCACTCTGAATTTTCAAGACACTTACTGATGCTCGTGCATCTTCCCCCACCCGCACCCCCACCCCCAACCGCACCCCAGTTTTCAAACAGACCAATTTCTTCCTATTTCTTCTGAGTAACAGGACATTTTTGAAGCATGGTGTCCAGAGGTGACATCTTCATCTCTCTCCAGGAAATAACAGAGAAAGAAACTGAGACAGAAAGAAATGTGTTAGTGAACAATATAAAGGAACCCAGCCCGTGGGGCGGGAGAAGAAATCCATACTTTGTTCCTGCTGCCCCCCAACGGCAGAAGAATTCTAAAGCAAGAAAGAGCTTGGGGTGGGGGGCGCGGCAGGGATCCAGGTTAAGTGTGCAGTTTGTCCCACTATATCTCACCTCTCTTGGCTTAGCACGTCGGGTCATGTATGCCAGGAACGCCTCAGTAATGTAAGTAGAAGGGTATCTTAGAGCTTTATTCACCATCACTAAATTGGTTTTCTGAGACAGGGTCTCACATAGCCCAGGCAGGCCTCGACTCTCAACAGCCCCTCTTTTATCTCCCCTTTGCACACAGCCCCTGAAGGTTTCCAGGCCGATTTAAATTTGCTCCCTGCTCCTTCTGGTGTGACACTGTTTAAAATTTCTCAGACCACTTCGCCCGCCTCCATCTGTATTATTGGTGATTACTGGATTTCTCAATTAAATATGGAGAGAGAATTGATTATACTATATTTATGAAATTCTAATTTATTATATTCTGTTATATTCATAGAATAAAGGTTTTGTGAATTATTACGGACCACAGAGATTTGGGAAAGGACAGAAAATCCAAACAGACCGAATTGGGTTGGCTCTACTGAAGAATGAAATGGTAAGAATTTTCAAAAATACCATTTTAACCCATTGTTCTTATTTATTACATATGCTCACTGCATGCCTAACCGTGGCATATAACTGCACGTATGTGCATGCACATACGCTCACACATACTATGCCTTGTATCTATCATTGGAGATTTATTAGGCAGCTACCGTATTCTTGGATTTACATCACAGGGAAGCAGAGCACACACAATGGCCTTGTGTTTAATTTTTGTCTGAGGAGACAGACCCGACCAGTGATTGCTTGAATCTATAACTGAATAGAGATTCACTGTAGAAGAACTCACAGCTCCACAGATCAGGCAGTGACATACCTTTACCTTTGCCGAGTTCTGCTTATATACATCAGATCCGATACATGTCAGGGAGGACTGTGCCAGGCATAGGTACCAAGGGAGGACATCAGGAGAGCCAACTTGGAGGCCTGTTCCTGTAACTGGCACACCACATATTCTTTCTTGGCTTACAGCAGAACCTCATTAATCTTTACATTCTGTGAGTCAACTTACATGACCACTAATTTTGTGATCTTGGACTTCTCATCTCGTTATATTTTGTTTGGTTATCTTGTTGAGATTGCTCAGTCTTTTCTATCCATCACACCCCCGCAGTCCTCAGCATGTGACAGAGGCTTAGTATTTGCTTGGACGTTATCTTAGTTTGCTTCTTACAGCTGTGACAGTACACCATGTCCAAATGCAACCTGGGGAGGAAAGGCTTTGCTTGGCTTGCAAATATCATCCATCACCCGGGAAACTAAGGCAGGAACTCAGGGCAGGAATCTGGAAGCAGGAACTGAAGCAGGAACTGAAGCAGGAACTGAAGCAGGGGCCGTGGAGGAGTGCTGCTTCCTGGCTTGCTCCTGTGACTTGTTCCTCTTGTTTTTTTTATATAATCCAGGGCCACCTGCCCGAGAGTGGCGCCGCTTACAGGGAGACAGGCCCTTTCCACAATATTCATTAGATCAAGAAGATGCTCTACAGACTTGTCCACAGGCCAATCTGATGAGGACATTTCCTCAATTGAGGCGCCCTCTTCCCAGATGATCTGGGCATGTGCCAAGTTGACAGAACATCATCTGGCACCAGATGCATTAGCTTCTTACGAGCATTTGTTTGGATCAGTGCTGTAGAAGAAGATGGAATGGAAACGGGGATGGATGGATGAATCATTTTAAGTTCTTTTATACTATGGGCTGTGTTCTTTTAAAAAAGATTTATCTATTTATTTTATGTATGTGAGTACACTGTAACTGTACAGAAGGTTGTGAGCCTTCATGTGGTTGCTGGGAATTGAAATTTTTAGGAACTCTGCTTGCTCTGCAACCCTGCTCCCTCTGGTCGGCCCTGTGAGCTATGTTCTTAGAAAGAGCTTCTAGTGGACATACAGTGATACAGTAACAGGAACCAAGTAGATACCTTTTCTAAATAAAAAAGAAATGGCATAAATATGTATGGTTTGAAATAAACTATTAGAGTGTTAAATGAAATATGTTTTTAGAAAATTTATCTTTTAAAAATATATTTTATTTAACACATACATATATAATGTATATATATGACTGCCCTGTAGCTGTCTTCAAACACACCAGAAGAGGTCATCAGATCCCATTACAGATGGTTGTGAGCCACCATGTGGTTGCTGGGAATTGAACTCAGGACCTCTGGAAGAGCAGTCAGTGCTCTTAACCACTGAGCCCTAGATAAATCATCTAAGTTGACACTTTCTATTATATTTTGCCAATGTCAAGGACAGCTTCCCAAAGTTCTCCATCCACAGTGTGTGACCTGGGGACTGACCTCAGGTTATCAGGCTTGGTAGCATGGGCCTTTATATACCGAGTCATCTTGCCAGCCATAGCTTGTTTTGTAAGATGCAACATTTCAAGGACTCTGAGGATATAAGTGAAGCCAGAGGCTTTGGTGTTCTTGCTTCCCTCCCTGTTTCGTCCTGCGTTGGCCAAGTCTGTGTGTTTACGTCAGTGTTCTTATTTCAGCGGAGTAAAAAAATGGCAGAACTGAAAGCTGTCCTCACATACATAAAATAAAAACAAGAAAGAAAAGAATGACGGAGATGTGATTACTGAAGTGCTGGCGGGTGGGGGTGGGGGCGCTTTTCCGTGTAACAGTTTGGTTGTTACTTTGTATCGAAGGTCATCTCTACCTGTGAAACTGAAGTGTTTGAAGCTTAAGGAGGAAATTGCAGCATTTTCAGCCCTTTAAGGATGCCCAAGAATTTGCCTCTTTTTTCTTTTTTTTCTTTTTTAAAGTAATTAGTCATTTTTTTAAAAACCTGATTACTTGGTTAATTTCTCCAGGTGAAGGCCATAAAATTATTTCTTACGCCAGAAGATGTGGATGATCCTGTCAATAAAGCAAAGCAGTACTTTCTCCAAACTGGTATGTAGGTTTCTTTACTGATCTTAGTAGTACAGGCACACACAAAGGTGGGCCTCTCCTCCAAAGTGCACACACTAAGAAACAGCAGAAACAGCGAAACAGCTGAGCTGGGAGACTGAGAGACCGAAGAGATGGATAGGAGTCCTTTGCGTTTTGAGTCATTTTACTGCCCTACACAGGTACTTCATTTTGGCTGGATTACTTGGAGTTTTGTCTATCCTAACTGTACCTCGGGGTGAAGGAAAGGCAGGAAGTACTTCCTGAATTTCCCTTCACTATAGGAAGTCCTAGAGAGGGTGATAGGATAAATCGCAAGTGAGGAGTGGGGTACCTTTGGCAGGCTGTGCCAAGCAAGGGACCCCGAGAATTTATGCCAGGCTAGAACTGGTGTAAGAGATTTATTGGGGGAGGAGAGAGCTAAAAGGGACATGGCGGGAAATGGTAGGGGGACAGAGACAGACAAGACGATGGAAACAGAAAAGGGCAGGGGACGGGAGGGAGAGGGCGAGGAGAAGGCGGAGAGGGATCTGGGTGGCTGGAGGCCCTTTTATGTGAGGTACTCACCTGGAAGCAGGTGACAACATAGCAGCTGCTAGGGCCCTGGGAGCAGGCCAGTGGGATAGCCTAAGCTAACGGGGGTGCACTTCATGCTGCGGGTCACCGATGGTAGTAGGGCCCCAGCAAGCATTGCAGCCCCTGACTGAGTCTGCCATCTCAAGTTTCTTAGGATTGTTTCTGAGGGGATGTCGTGTATTCCTGGCTCTACTTTGAACACTTCAGTCTGATGTGTATATACAGAATCGTTCACAGGTGCACATAGGCAGTGCGAGTCTCCTGTCAAGGATTACGTAGCTTTGGCACACCCAAGAAGTACCCAGGGTGTTTATCAAATACCAGTCACAAGGCCCTCTGTGAGTAAGTGTGTTTGGAGCTCAGCAGTGTACATTTTAAAAAGCGTTCCATTAGATAGGTTACAGATCGCTGCTGCTGATTCCGCTGATGTTCCATTGGATGTTCATAACTCTTCCTTAGAAAAGCCCAAGCTGGGCGTGGTGGCACACGCCTTTAATCCTAGCACTCGGGAGACGGAGCCAGGCGGATTTCTGAGTTCGAGGCCAGCCTGATGTACAAAGTGAGTTCCAGGACAGTCAGAGCTATACAGAGAAACCCTGTCTCGAAAAACCAAAATAAATAAATAAATAAATAAATAAATAAATAAATAAAAGGAAGAAACTCCCAGACCCCTGCAGCAGGCCCGCTTACTTGATCCTTGGTGATTGGTTCTTTTTGTTTAGCAGTCTTCTGAATTAGATTAACTCTGCTCTAAATGAAGGGGTCTGGTCAGCCATTCCTATTGCTGGGTTCATCTGCTATTTCTTACTTTTTGAGGAAAGCTTTTACGAGCATACTCGGGTTTAAGCAGTAATGCTCGGTGTCTCCACAAAGCACTGCCTCTCCTTTAGGCTGCTTGGAAAAGGCGTCCCACAAGCAGCTCTGCAGTGGGAGTGGCTACAGGATGATTTGTTCTTCATTTCAGAGGATGCCAAAGGCACGCTTTCACTGATGCCCGAGTTCCGGGTTCGAGAGCGGGCCCTGCTGGAGTCCCTGCATCGCTTTGGCATGACGGAGGAAGGCTGTGTCCGGGCCTGGTTCTCCTTCCCCCATTCCATGCGTATATTCTACATCCACGCATACAGTAGCAGGATTTGGAATGAGGCAGCATCTTACAGACTGGCAGCCTACGGACCCAAGGTGGTGGAGGGGGACCTGATCTGCTCGGATGAAGATGCGGATGAGCATTTCCCAAGCAGTAAAGTGAGTACCCGCCACCCGAGGCGACTCGCCACACCAGGGTCTCCTTCTGACCGCTGAGAATCAACCCCTGTTACTGAGCAAAGAAACAGTCAGAGGTACAGAGTGAAAGGTGGTAAAGCAAGCTTCCCCTAAAGAGCACACTTCCAAACACACACACACACACACACACACACACACACACACACACACACACACACCTGTCCATGGACTGCATAGGGCGGTCCTCTTAAAAACAAGAGTGAGCCTTCCAGAGCTGGCATGCCCACACTCCCTAGCTAGGTGCTCTCTCTTCCCCCTCCTCCTCGGCCAGCACGTGACCTCCACCTTCCTCTCTGCTTTCCCCCACAGGAAGTTCCGTTGTGTTGCCCTGAGGACATGGGATGCTAGAAAACTTGCTTTTCCCGTTTCTGCCCTCTCCAGCTGGCATTTTTACCTCCTTGAGTTGGAACTAAATTAGTGAATCCATATCCCATGCTTCTTGTGAGAAAGTTCAAATCGTAGTGTAAAGCAAAAGGAACAAAGAGTTTTCCTCTGACATTATCTTAAGTCAGTTTCAAAACGTGGTTAAAAATAGGGACGAGACCCTGAGCGGTACTCCATCCTGAACACTGTAAAATGGTTAGGTTTTAGGGGAGTAAAGGATTTCAGATATATGGTTCTTTAACTCCCATTCTATAGAAATGAGAGCTGAGGCCTAGATGGGGGATGAACAATTCAGAATCACCAATGTAGTGTGCCAAAAAGCACGGGGCCCACATTGGAGAAGCTAGAGATAGAACACCAGAAGCTGAAGGGGTCTGCAACTCTAGAAGAGGAACAACAATATGAACTAAACAGAACCCCCAGAACTCGTGTCTCTAGCATCATATGTAACAGAAGATGGCCTAGTCAGCCATCATTGGGAGGAGAGGCCCCTTGGTACTGCAATCTTTATATGCCCCAATACAGGGGAACACCAGGGCCAAGAAGTGGGAGTGGGTGGGCAGGGGAGCAGGGAGGGGGAAGGGGGGAGGGAACTTTCGGAATAGCATTTGAAATGTAAATTAAGAAAATATCTAATAAAAAAAAGTTAAAAAAAAAAAAGACCCAGGAGTCTAAGCGGGTCTGGAGGAACCAGAACATAGATCTAAGAGTCAGATAATAGAGATACATCACGGCCCAGCACTTCAAAACTAGAGGAAAGGTTGACTCTGAGCTTTGCCTAAAGAAAACTTCACCTAGATGAATGCTGGACTATGGATTCCATACTCCGTATTCGTCCATATTCGTATATATGAATAGCTCAGACTAATTAGAAGAGAACCCACCATGTAGTTACTGGCCTAAAGTCCGAAGTCCATGGTCTATTCAGGCACTGCTGAGTCTCCAACCTGGACCTTTGCAAGAGCAGCAACTGCTCCTCACAGCTGGGCATCTCTCCAGCCGAGAACAGCTTACTCTGTGACTGACTGTGAGCCAAGCTTTTCAAGTGTCATAGATCACACACCTCCTTCCTTCCCTTCCTGTCCACAGCGCCTACAACCATTCTCTGAAACAAATACTGGCATACAGTATATATTACCCTGGGTAAAATATGGCTGTTTCCTGGGGATGGGGTGGCTGAAGGGAGGGGCTGGCTCTGCAGAAGCAGAAATTTAGTTCGGCAATAATTCCTTGGTATGGGAGGAAAGCCTTACCTCACAGCGCCCACAGCAGCAGCTCGCCCACTTCAGTAGTGTGTAGTCAACGCAGAAAGGACCGGTCTGTTTTTATCTAGTGGGCTTCTCTGAAGAGTGATTGTAAAGAGATGGTGTTTGAGCATGCGTATATTTAGTGTGTGAGTCAGAGTCAGGGAACAGAGAGGTAATTAGAGCATTTGGTCACCACTCATTTCCATTGTGCTTTATAAAACTAGGTTCATCTGGTGACCAAAGAAGAGGAGTCAGCCCACACATATGCCCTGCACCAGGTAAACATGGTTACAAGTTACTATCACTTAGATCTAAGCTTGTGGGCTAGAGACAAATCTGACCCTCCCTTCTTAGGTAACTTTTAGATTAAGTAATGATTTATATCCTATTAACTTATGCTTCTTTAATAAATTTATGCTTATAATAGATTTATTATGCTATCATTTACATCCTAATAGTTTAATTTATGTTTGTTTCTGATAAACATATATATCATATGAACACTGAGACATTAGTAAGAGCAGTTCATGTCTCCCTCAGACTTCCCAAAGTTCACGTGGTTCTCCAGTGTTTCCCAGTGTCTGACCATTAATCCTACTTCCAGGGTTGCACTAATCCTGTTTCACGAGAATCACCAATTTACTTTTTATTTTATCTTACTGTGCTCTGCCCTTGGAATAAAATGTCTCGTGAATAGTGCCACGCAGTGTCTATGTGGCTTTTGTCGAACCTTCCTACATCTCAGCTTCTAAGTCTGTAGGCCATGACCCCACAGTGGAACGTGGGAGCTGTGAAAAGTTCGCAGGCAGCCAAGGTTTCTGAGTGCACACTGACAGAAAGTTAGCCGGAAACCAAACACTGAATGCACCCAGGGTGTTTGTAGAAGCGTTCGCCGTTTGCCAGCGTTGTGTCATGTGACTTCACTGCAGACCAGGTTCTGCGTCACAACACACGGCTTTGCACTGTGAGCACTGCATGCTCAGCCATGCAGGTGGTGATGATGAGAAGGAGGAGGGAGAGGAGGAGGAGGATGTTGGTGATGGTGATGATGGTGGTGATAGTGATGTCTCCTGAAACACCTCAGCTCAGATCCCAGGCTATTACATATTAGCCATTGTAGGTTTTACTGCACATATAAAAATTTTCTGTTTTCAAAAAACGGATGTCTTACTTCTGGAAACCAAGGACTTAATATTTTTCTAGCGTCATCCATCGGCATGTAAATATCAGGTTAACGTATGCTTGGGCTGTATCGCACTAGAACGCACGATTTTAACAGTTGCTCTTCTGGTTGCTGACTTTTAAGCACAGTCAGCTGATATTGACCTGGGATTAGGACGGAATTTTCAGCAGTTTCTGAGATGGCTCTAAGTGTACGTCTGCCATTCTGTGCCATGTGTGTGAGTGAAGCAACACTCTTGGCGGTGAGGATTGTAGAATACAGATATTCGTCAACTCTGGAAAACCCTGAAGGCACTCCTGTCCACACTTTCAAATATTCGGCCAAGATTTAATGCTCCGGATGAAATAAACATCATTAATCCCATTAGCATGTAGATTTCTTTAATATTTTAATGATAATTGTCTTTAATAAATGACAGAATTATATGCATAACAAAAACCATCCTGAGATATATCTTGTATGATTTATTATCAGCCCATTTCTGGTTTCTTTACCAATTTTATAGAGTTACATACCTAGGGTAACATACAAATTTCTTGGATAATAAGGGTTACAATCGAACCATGTTTCAGAAGCCCAGACGTAGCCCAGGCTAGGATTCAACTCATACATACCCTGCTTCAGCCTTCTGCCTGCTGACCTAGACCCTAACGTGCCTGGCTTCTGTGAGATTCGTTTATACATTTGATGCCTTTTGCCCATTTTCCCAAACACCTTTTAGTACTGTCCAGCAGTTAGCAGAGGAGCCACCCTTAGGGAGCACGGCCTTACAAAAATACTCACTGGTGCTTGTTTGCTTTTCAATAGAAGGAATCTAAGATTGTCACACAAGTTCGCAGGGCTAGCAGTAGAGACTGTCCTGTGTGTCACCGAAGACTTCGCTTGTAGGATTGCGTGCTTTCAGAGAGCTGGTCTTTACTGGATACATAAACGAACCTTTGTTTTTGAATTATGCAATTTTGAATGATGCAAGCTGATTACCACAGCTCTCCTGACTCTTTGGTTTTAGCTAGCTGTTTTCTTTATCACATAACATTATAGCTAGCCTAAGTATTACCCAAAACAAGTCTCAGGCCAGCTGCCCTATTTATAGCCTGACACTCTCTACAAAGCTGGGGCCCAGTCATACAGGTGAGATATGGTCGCATATCTTTCCGACGGCTAATCCACAGGCCGTGATTTCTCCCTCCCCTCCCAGGTGGTCCTGCCGGTGCTTGGATACAACGTTCAGTACCCGGAAAACCAAGTAGGTCGGTGGTACCAAGAAGTCCTCAGCAGGGACGGACTGCAGGCCTGTAGGTTCAGGGTGCCCGCCCTGAAGCTGAACGTACCCGGATGCTACAGGCACATCGTGAAACACCCCCGCAACGTGTTACACCAAGTAGTCCATCCTGACCCTGCCACCGAGGAGGCCCGAGTGGAAGATCCCCACACCGATGTTACAGCCTCATCGCTGTCCTTGTCCTTCGACCTCGACGCTTCGTGTTACGCTACCATTTGTCTGAGGGAAATGATGAAGGGTGACATTTAAACCCCCACACCCTGATGTCGCCGCGTGCCCGGCATTCGGAAGCAAGGGTAGCTGTGGTTCCTAGGGCTCTGCCTTGAGCTTCGCTGTTCTTGCTCCTCAGTTTTCAGAGTCCTGAGAGTCGGGGTGTGACGTATTAACGTGAGCACCAGTGTCTAAGTTTAAAGCTAATGACCGTGCTCTTTAAGGTCATGCTTCAGGGATTTTTCTCCGGTTGAGAAAGTTCCAGGTCTTTGGAGAACCGCTCTGAGCACGGGCTGCTCCACATCACTCTTGAGAGGTGGAGAGAGAACACCGTCCGCGCTGCTTAGAGAGGTGATAGTGAAATCACACGGTGCTTTTCTCGGTCACTGCTGTCCTTTCCACCGCGAAGTGGCTGGTGTAACACGAAGTGGCTGGTGTAACACCGTGCAAGGGCAGTATCTCTTCTCATAATGTACTTATGAGATCTTCTTAGAAGACTGAAGATTTTAATTAAAAAATTTTATACTAGTTTTTTTAACCTGTTTTCCTAACTTTTTGTTGTTTTCTACCACCCAAAACTCAGATTTTATACTCCTGTCTGTACCCACATTCTATTTCTGACACATACCAATGACACTGGAAATGGTATTGATTCTCTGAAAATAAAGACATTCTCGATATCTTGAGTTACTACAGAATTGTCTCTATGTTTTATGCTGCAAAAAGGAAAACATTGTCCATTTGGAAAGTGTTGGCTGGCTTTAATTGTTCCACACCACACGTCCTCGTTAACAGCATTATATCATTTAAGTTCAGGTAGAGAGGTGACTTATTTATCGGGGAGACCTTTCCCGATGATCATTTCATTGCCAGTAATATATCGTGATGAAATTTAAAAATCTGTGAGGAATATTGCAGACCAGCAAGAGCAGATTTTTGTATGTCTATGCTAAATTATACCCATTTAAGGAATATTAGAACCAGGAGATAAAATCCAAAAGAAGCAAAAGTTTTCTATGGAATGCAAAATGTGAATTTTGTTGCATTTTCTTCTGTATCAGTGAACCTCAACCTGTATGGGACATGACCCCTTTTGGGGTCAAATATCAGATACTCTGCATTTCAGATTATTTACTTTATGATACATAACAGTAGCAAAATTACAATTATGAGGTAGCAATGAAATAACTTTATGGTTGAAGGCCACCACAGCATGAGGGGTATTAAGGGGTCACAGTGTTAGGAAGGCTGAGGGCCATGGTTCTGTATATCATAGAGCCAATCACAAGTCAGTTCAAAGTCCACCTGTAAATATCATAAGTAAGATGAGCTGAGTCAGATTGTTAGCAAACATGTAGTTACAGTAGTTGTTGATGCACATTTAGTAGCATTAGAAAATGTTTTAGAGGAGCAACACACATATTTTACACATACCATGCTCGCCAGTGAGAAGCATATTTTAATGCTAACGAAGCTCGGTTTCCGGGCATTGCATATGCTAAGCAAATGCTGTCTCTCAGCTATATTTGTATTTCTTTAAGTATCCCTTACAATTAAAAAATTATAAAAGAATTTTAAAACAAAACCAAAACGGATAGCCACTGGAGACCAGCTGCCCCAGCTACTGTTTATTCAAGATCCCGTGCTTCCTGCTCAACAGTCACAGAGGGGACATTAACACAGATACTACTGTCATCAGTTAATGTAAGTACAGTGTGCTGAAGAGAGGCCTGGCACTCCGCCATTGTTACATGTGTGTAGGCGCAACTTGGAAGAGAAAAGAAAATGGCATTCTATTAAGATGATGAGTATTCAATTATATATATATATATATATATATATATATATATATATATATATATATATATACATACATATATAATGTGTGTGTATAAATTTTATGTGTGTAATGTAATGACTATATTATGGCCATATATGTGATAGAATACTACATGATATGTCATATGATATTACATATCATCTTCATTACCTTTCTGTTTCTGCCATGAAAAATCTTAACAAAAGCAATTTAAAGGTGAAAGGGTTTATCCTGGCTCCCAGGTCCAAGGTGCAGTCTATCATGGCAAAGAAGTCATGGCAACAGGAGGGCACCGGTCACCACAGTCAGGAAGTAGGGAACAGCAGATACTTGTCACTCACATCCTCCTTTTTATACAGTCCAGGATCCAAGCGCTGGGAATGGGGCCGCCTGTTGTGGGTGAGGCTTCCTGCCTCGATCCTCTAAACAGGATAATTCCTCACATGTATGCTGTCATTGTCTTCCAGGTGATTCTAATCTCTCCAAGTTGACAATGGAGATTACCTGTCACAGATGCTTCAGCAATCTCAAAATACAAATGAAGTTGGATATTATGCTACCATTAGTTTTTAAACCTCCCTTCATGATTTTAGCGATGATTAAAAATGAAGTGGCCAGGCATGGTGGCACACGCCTTTAATCCCAGCCAGCACTTGGGAGGCAGAGGCAGGCAGATTTCTGAGTTCGAGGCAAGCCTGGTCTACAGAGTGAGTCCCAGGACAGCCAGGGCTATACAGAGAAACCCTGTCTGGAAAAACCAAAAAGAAATTTAAAAAAAAAAACAAAAAAACAAAAAAAAAAACCGAAGTGATACTCGATTAAGTAGTAAAACTTGTGAGGGGAGGGATATTTTCATTTCCTCAGAGAAATTATAGTCTATGAATTAATTATTAAAATAAGTTATATAAAACTTAATCTAGTGTTCTTTTAAATAGCATTTATTAGAAACGGTCAAGCATTTAAAACGTGCTGTCAATATTCTTTTCTTGGCCTGTAGGTGGCACTATAAGCTTAGATTTCTCATATAGTAAAGGAAGCCAGCGAAAAGCATGTTATCCATCATTATTATAACATTATTTAGCTGTTACTCATACTGAAAGTCATCCCATTTAACAGTACCTGATATATTTTTTTAATTCCAAGGACCTTATTACGTCTTAAGAACCAACTGATAAGCATACCCTTTGCTCTATTAATCACCAAGGCTACATTTGAGACTAATGGTGTGTAAGGACTAGGAAAGTGAACAGTTTTAACTTTGAGGTGTCTTGTTGTATTACCACGGTGGGGGGGGGTGTGAACCCCCGGCCTTGCTCACCCTAAGCAAGTGCTCTGCTCGCTGAGCTGGGAGCCACGCCACATTTTATCAAGATACAATTCCCTTGTTTTTGTTTGTTTTGTTTTGTTTTCTGAGTGGTAAAAGTTGAAATCTCGGTAATTTTAGACACAGTTAACATTTCTTAGCATTGTATAAGTATCTCTCATATTAATCCATACTCCCCCAACCCCCATTGGGAGTATAATATTTTCTGCTTTGGGCAGTATGGAAGCCTATCTGAGTGATCTGTCTCAGATCAGACAAGATGTGGTGTGGAATTGAACTTGACCATGCTTCCTAGATGTCTTACATAAAGTCGCTATTGCAAAAGCAAGTTGGGGAGGAAAAGGCTTATTTCACACAGAGTTCCATGTAACAGTTCATCAGCAAAAGCCTTGAGGGCAGGACCTCAAGCAGGACAGGAACCTAAAGGCAGGAGCTGATGCAGAGGCCATGGAGGTACGCTGCTTACTGGCTTGCTCCTTATGACTTTCAAAGCCTGCTTTCTTATAGAACCCAGGACCAATAGCCCAGGATGGTACCACCCACAATGGGCTGGGACCTCCCTCTTTGTTCACTAATTGAGACAATGCCTTATAGCTGGCTCTCAAGGAGGCATTTCCTCAATTGAGGCTCCCTCCTTTTGATGACTTTAGCTGCTTTCAAGTTGACATAAAACCAGCCAGGACATTAGGTCCTGGCTTTCACCAATATATGCCTTCTGAGAGCAAGCTCTGTGGTAATAATTTCTCTGTCTACAAACTTAATATTGTCTTCTGCTGCTGAACAGGCACATGGTGGATGTCTTGAGGGAGAAATAATATTCTTTCTGAGATGACAAACTAAGTAGAAGAAGATCAAAATCATTCTGGTGTCATTCACATATTTGAGTATGTACCACAGGAATATGTTAAAATCGTTATAGGAAAGCGCGTTGATACCCGAGGCAATTCTAAATGTCCCAGGAAAAGCTTAGTGACAAAGTTTAGTCCTAATTCAGAGCTGGCTTCTCTAGTCCTTCCAGAGGACATTCTGCTTAAAGAAGAAGCAAGCTGACTGATCCTAGTTTATACACATGACTGGCATTTGCTGGTTCACTTTGTTCTATTATTATTGTTACTATTATGTCACTTTATTATTATTATTATCATTATTAATTATTCTTTCATAAAATACATCCAAACCAGTTTCCCCTCTCTCCACTTCTCCCAGCCCCTCTTTCTCCTCTCTCTCTATTTCCCTTCAGAAAAGAACAGAGCTCCCAGGATGTCAACCCCACATAGCATAACAAGCTACACTAATTAATACTAGGCACAAACACTCTTATCAGGGCTGAGCAAGTCAAGCTAGTGGGAGGAAAAGGGTCCCAAGAGCAAGCAGAAGAGTCAGAGCCCGCCTACTTCCACTATTAGGAATCTCACAAAACCACCAAGGCTAGCTAACAACCATAACATATGCAGAGACCCTAGCGATGACCCACGCAGGCTCCGACATTGCTCCGTCAATCTCTAGGAGCCCCGCTTAGTTGATTCCATGGGCCATATTCTCCTGGACCGCTCTGGCTTCTACAATCATTCCTCTGGTCTGCCACAGGGTTTTCCGGAGCTCCAAGAGGAGGGACCTGAAGGCAGAGTCACATTTTCAACAAAAGCTACAGGCCACCTGCTTAGTTACAGCACAGACACACACTCTGAGTGGGTCCAAGTTGAAGGCATTCTGGAGATGCAGAAGGAAAGAAGATGACATCTGGCTTGGGACGCTAACAGTGCTGCATGCTTTCCATTTTTTTTGTTTGGTTTGAAATGCCACCTACAGAAAGAGCAGCTGGCAGACTGAACGGCAAGGAGCAAAGCAAGCGCAGGCTTCCGGTGGAGTTCCGGCTCTCCGTGTCACCAGTGGTGTGCCGGGGCCGCTCCCAGCGCCCCTTCTAAACCCTTAAATGATACTTGTATTATCATGTCTAAGAGTTTTGAAAGGTCTTCTTAAAAATGTGCTTGAAGTATTTCGGGTAAGGCTGCTTTCTAAGAGTGTGTCAGTTTAAAGAACAGCAAGTGGCTTTTTTTTTTTTTTTTTGGTTTTTCGAGACAGGGTTTCTCGGGATTTGATCTCGTTCCGATCTGATTCATCGGTCAGGAATACCTCCAAGTAAAGAAAATGACTCTAGTCTTCTTAAGCAATTCGTTTTTCTCACTCTGAGGATGGGCTTTCTCTTATGGAGAAATGTCGCAGTTACGGAAAAGGGTAAAAATAGCAATGGAATTTAAAATTTAGACGTTAGAAAATGTGAAATACAAAATAAACGATAAGTTTCCTTAATAAATACCCAAGTCAATTACTAGTATAGAAATAAAATCCCAGTTATAGGGTGAGAATTTGACATGAGTTCAAAGCAAGAGCTCTTGGGTTACTCTAAAAGAGTCAAAGAGTCGGTTGCTGAGGCCAACAGGGCAACAGGGCAGGGCGGTAAGTGGACGGGTGTGGAGACCAATTCTTTATGCTTTTATACCAAGTCACCAGATTCTAAAAAAACTTTGTGGTATTTTCCTAGACTGGGTAAGTCAGGATCCTGCAGTTCTCAGTACAATAGGAATTTATGTCACCAGCTGTCAGGATTTGACCTGCATTCGGGACATGCGTTGGAATCAGTTGCAGGCAGACTTGGCCTGCGTGGCAGGCCCTTTAGAGCCTGACTGTTTACACTTGGTGGGTGTGAGCCTTCTTTAGTACACAGTCTTTGTTCTGGAGAGCCGTGTCACTGGACTGTGACTTCTTCAGAGCTCTAGAGGAAGAGGTGCTTTATACTCTAACGCTTTCTCCTTTCTTTGGTTGCCAAGCCATCCCATGCTCAGAAGGCATTTTCCTGCCCACTCTTCCTCCTTTGCCCATCACAGATATTACACCCAACGAATGTCTAATTTTCATTTGTCCTGCCCAGTTCAAACTAAGCCGCAATGAAAACAAGATCAAATTTGTGTGCATTTCCTAGAAAAATTCTTGTCAGTAATGACTCTAAGATAAGTAAAAAATTGAGTCAGAATTTAAAAAAGAAGAATGCAATCATAAAACATTTGTAGAAGTTCTAGGGTCAGATGGCTAGTTAGGGAATTCTTTTAAAAAACCTTAAAAATACATAAAATTCTAATACTATTTATTTCAGAGTGTTCAATGGGGGTGTGGTAAGGTATGGGGGAAGACGGTTCCTCAGCAGGCCCATGCCAAGGCATCCCTTCCCCCTGAGGGATCAGCCACACGATGGTATAGTATACAACAGAGTTTATTCAGGACACAGGGAGGGGAATTAAGAGGGCAGTAGAGGCAGAGAATGGCAGAGAGAGGGAGAGAGTAGAGAAGTAGAGGCGGGCCATGGTAGTGAGCAGGAGGAGAGAAGAGGAAGGGAAGTGGGAAGGGAAGAGCCAAGAGGGCAAGAGAGAAGAAAGAGTAAGAGAGGGAGGAGGGGGCAAGCAGCCCCTTTTATAGTGGGCCAGGGCTACCTGGCTATTTCCAGGTAACTGTGGGGCAGAGCATACTTGGCTGTTGCCAGGTAACTGTGGGGTGGAGTTTAGACCGAATTCTAACGAGGAGGTCTGTGACTAAGTCTGCTAATTACCTAAGGAAGGCTCTGCTTCTTCTGTGCCCACAAGTACTTAGAGATTTCCATGTAGTTAGATATGACACATGATTGAATCCATGCTGTTTTAAAATGTTAATTAATGAGCTGATTTTATTTATGGACTTATGTGTGTAGGCGCCAGGAGGAGCTTTTCGGTGATGCAGATGCCCGAGTCACACACTCCGCTGTAAGCAAAGCCAGCGAACTCAGGGGGTCACAAGTTATACTTGAAAGACATCACTTCATCCGTCGTCTCTGCTCCTTTCTCTGGCATAAATGAGATTTCTTTGGGTCTCCTGGAGAAAATTCACACCACAAGGGTATATAATAGATGCAAGGTTTAAGAATGTACATATTTGCAAAAAGGGCAGTTTAAAGATAAAATGGAAGAAAACATTCTATTTCTATGAAACCAGCAAAAAGAATAAAATCTTAGAAAAAATCATATTAAACCTTAGTGAAGAAGAAAAATGATAAGAAACAATATGCCTGGTTCTTTTCAACTAATGCCGTGTAAAGCCAGTAAAATATTCAGAAGATTTGACTTTAAAAGGAAAGACTATTCAGTCTGGTTCTAAAGGTTATGTATGAACCTCACAACTGCCAGAAAGATTTACAAAGGACAGCAGGAAGTAAGGAGGAGTAGCTGCAAATCATAAAGCCTGTGAAAATACTTGTAAGTGATAACTTGTCTGTGTTCCCAGCTACTCAGCTCTCTGGCCAATCATGGCTTCTGATGGTATCCGGAGAGGTGCATCTAGAAGACATTCACACTGGAGTCAGGGGACTAAGTGTGTTGTACCACCTTTCTAGAGGAGAGCGCTTTGTCAGATCCACTAAGGACCTGGGCGAAACAAAAACGTGGAGAAAGATGCTGTGGTGGTTTGAATATGTGTGGCCCAGGGAGGGCACTATAGGAGGTGTGGCCTTGGCCATCCTCACTATGCTACTGGAGGAGTTGAGAGCTCTACCTCTTGTTCGGAAGGCCTAGGAGAAGAGTGGCACCCAAGCAGCTAGGAGGAGGGTCTTAAAGCCCACACCTATACTGACACACTTCCTCCAACAAGGCCACACCCACTCCAACAAGGCAACACCCACCCCAACAAGGCCACACCCACTCTAACAAGGCCACATCTCCTATACTAATAATGCCACTTCCTGGACCACGCATATTGAAACTGCCAAAGGCACTTTGCCCCATTGCAGAACACAAGGACAGGCATTTCTCTCAACCACTTCTGATGATCCTACTCTTGGGTCTTCAGATTGTGGCTGGAATTTATGTCACCAGCTGTCAGGATTTGACCTGCGTTGGTCGCTCCTCTGGGTCTCTGAATCACACAAGTAGATGGAGAGATCTCTCTGCCTCCCTAACTGTGTGAGCCCAAACCATAAAATAGTCTTTCTGCAAAATGGCCCATTCACTCTGCTCTAAGTTTTTGGAGAGCCCTGACTGTTACCTCAAAAATCAGTGGAGCACAGTCAGGTATGTCAGTGGAACAGAAGGTCCAGAAACTGCTAGATGCATTCAGAAATTGAATAAACTAAAAAGACACCATCTCAAGGCAAATGGGGGGGTGGGGGAGTATGTTACTCAAAAAAAAGTGGTGGGGTAATTTGTTTCTATTTGGAGAAATAAAATTGCATCCATGCCACATACACTATAGGATAAGTATCAGACAAAGATTTAAATGTGAAAATATGGGTATATTTAAGCGAAGAAGACATGGAGGAGTTAACTCCTGTGTAATACTGATCTGGAAAAGGCCCTGTTTTGAATTCTCAAAAGCAAATATACATACATTAGCATATTAGAAATAAAAACTGGTTGCTAAAACTCCTGTGTGATTCTGACGAAATGCAAACTATTATTAGTGTGAGACATAAACACCACACTGGGAAACAGGTGTGCAAAAATTGTGTTACAGACAAAACCAGTTTAACTCCCTCAGTATATGGCGATCCTATAAGCTGGTGAGGCAGACATCAAAAGAGGCATAAAGTGTGAAGCATGTCTAAGCATATGCATGAACAATTTATAGGAAACAATATGTAAGTGGGTTGGAAAAATAAAAGAAGATGCTGTTACTGGTACAGAGGTGATGGATGTTAAAAATAATTTTCTCAATTAGTCCTCACAAATTTCAAGAGCATTGTTAGACTCTGTGGGTAGGTCTGCAGGGGGATGGATGCACCTTCAAACACTGCTTGCAAAATGATACATAGTTACAATTATCAAAGTCATTTAGCAAAGTCTGTAAAATACAGACACATTTACTTCTCAGTAGGAGCTCTGCTTCTGGGAATGTACAGAGATATTTGCACATGTGAGAAGTGAGAAATGATACAGACTTACTCTCAACTGCAAAAATACTAGAAGCAGCAAAGAAAATATTCATCTATATAAAATAGTTTCAAGTATGAAACACATAATATGGAATGCTGTGTTGTCAGAAATATGAAGAAGTTGTGTTCTACTAAAGAAAATACTCACACTGTAGTAAGCAAAAAGAGGAGAGATGCCCAATGGTATACATACTTTTTGTTCATTTATTTATTTTTAAGTTTGCATACATAATTTAAACATAATATGTATATTTTATATATAAATAAAAATAAATACACTATAATAATTAATTATGGCTTTTTCAAGCCATGTGTGTTTTAGTAGATTTCCCCTCTCCCATCTCCCCCATCTTTTTATTCTTTGGAACATTCCCAATGTCTTTGCCTCTTTCATGCTATACATCTAATTTTGCCTTCCATGTTCCCAACCTCAGCTCCTATCTTTTTTTTTCTTGATCTCTTTTCTAGATTTTTTGGGGGGACTACTCACATTTATGCACCTGTGCACAGGCACGCGCGCATGTACACACACACACACACACACAGAAAATTTCATTTCAGGAGAAAAGAGTAAGAATATGCAGTTCATTTGTATTTACATCACACACATGCAATGAACTAGAAAAGACACACAAGAAATTGTTATTAATTAATAATCATTATAACTATAATTAACATTATATTAACATAAACACAATATAACACATTAATATTGTAATAATTAAAATTAATTTTTATAGTAATCATAATTGGCATTGGTTATTATAATGTTAATATTATTGTGCTGGCTGGTTTTGTGTATCAAGTTGATATAGCTGGAGTTATCACAGAGAAAGGAGCCTTATTTGAGAAGTGCCTCCATGAGATCCAGCTGTCAGGTATTTTCTCAATTAGTGATCAAATGGGGAGGGCCCAGCCCCTTGTGGGTGGTGTCATCCCTGGGCTGGTAGTCCTGCATTCTATAAGAAAGCAAGCTGAAGCTGGGCAGTGGTGGCACACGCCTTTAATCCCAGCACTTGGGAGGCAGAGGCAGGTGGATTTCTGAGTTCGAAGCCAGCCTGGTCTACAGAATGATTTCCAGTACAGTCAAGGCTATACAGAGAAACCCTGTTTCAAACAAACAAACAAACAAACAAAACAAAACAAAACAAAAAAACACCCAACAACAAAAACAAGGGAGGCAAACCAGTAAGCAGCACTTCTGCATGGCTTCTGCATCCACTCCTGCCTCCAAGTTTCTGCCCTGTGTGAGTTCCAGTCTTGACTTCCTTTGGTGGTGAACAGCAGTATGGAAGTATAAGCTGAATAAACCCTTTCCTCCCCAACTTGCTTCTTGGTCATGATGTTTTATGCAGGAATAGAAACCCCGATTAAGACAATTACCAATTATTAATAATCATTATTAATGAATAATAGCCTCTGTGGACTGGAACTGGAAACTGGGGTTTAGTAGGCAAATGAAGGTGGGAAATCTTCTGCATATTACATGTAAATGTTGATGTTTTTGAGAGAAGATGAGTGAGAATAAGGAGGAAGGAAGAGAGCAGATAGAAATCTGAGAGCCAATAAGGAATGTTTGCCAGTGTCCATAGGTCAATACATGTATGAAGAATTGATTTGAAAACATTGTATAATTGAGCTATAGATGTTATATCATAGACACATGGACATACAGAAGTGTCCTCAAATGATACAATGTATCTAGACTCCTCCTGGTGGTTTGAGTGAGAATGGCCCTATAGGCTCAAATGTTTCAATGCTTGGTCCCAGTAGAGTGGAACTGTTTGGGAAGGATCAGGAGGTGTGGCCTGTTGGGGTCCACTGCCCGCAGTGGACTGGGTTCCTGGAGGATTGGCCCGAAACTGAAATGAAACTAAGGGGTTGGGGAAAGAAAGAAGAACTCCGAGGCTACATGGTTGCTTCTGCTTAGAACGACTGTTTAATGGTGGACAAGCATTTGGGGATAAAGGAAGGGAAGCCCCGCCCCAGTCTTCTGCACAGGCGTTCTGGAGTTTGGCGGGAACCCTGAAGTCTCATGACATCTCGCAGATTGCGCAGGTGGGCTGGTCGTAGGTGGGCCTCTAGTAAGCTGGGCAGAGCCGGGCGACCTAGGAGACATGCAGAACCTGGCTGCAGGGGGGAGCCCGGCTCTCTTAGCCCAATTAACAAAACAACAGGTGCCATTGGGTGCGGCACGGCTCCGGTCATTGCATCAACTATGTTGGTGGAGAAGGGACACCACAGTGGCCTTTTTGAAGTGTGCAACTGGGAGTGGATTTTGAGGTCTCAAAGATCCATACTATTCCCAGTTAACTCTCTCTGCCTCATGTTTGTGGATCTATTTGGGACCTTGAATGCCATGCTGCTTGTCGGCTGCCATGCTGTCACGGACTTGAATTCTCTGCAATCATGGGCCCCTGTGGGTTAAAATGGTGGCCCGTGTCTAGCCAGCCACAGAGCTAGAGCTTCTCATGGAAGTAGAAGCAGGAAGTTTTGTGTACCCCATGCCACTGCTGGGTGGGCATTGGGCTGTGAGAAGCCTCAGGACCCTACTCTGGGGGTGGGGAGGAGCAGTCCAAGTCCCCTTCGGACCTGCCAGAATTGGCTTGGGTTCCTGGGCCTGCACAGAGGCTGAGAACAACAGGGACTCAGGCTCTTGGGCACCTCAGATATTGCTGGATACCATGGAAGAGCTGAGAACAGAGTCTGGGGCCCAAGATCAGGTTCTGGTCCAGGGTCGAAGGAAAAAGGGCAGGAAGGAGAGCACTCTGGCGGGGTCCCTCGAGGAGGAGAGTCCTTGTCTTGCTTGCTCAGGCATCTAGGCTTGGGTTGGCTGGCGGCCATGGCTGGAAGTGCAGGGAGGCCTCCTGCCTGAGATTAGATGCATGGCTCTTTAGAGGAAGTCCTGCTCCACTGCTCCAGCACAGCAGATCCCGATGAGAAGAGACAGTCTATGGTTTTAAGGCATTTATTGGAGAAAGGCAGAGAGAGGGAGAGAGTAGGGAAATAGAGTCCAGCCATGGCCATGTGGAGATAGGGGGAAAGGAAAGGCAGAGAGAGCAGAAGCAAGAGGGCCAGAGAGAGAGAGAGAGAGAGAGAGAGAGAGAGAGAGAAAGAGAGAGAGAGAGAGAGAGAGAGAGGGAGAGAGAGAGAGAGAGAGAGAGAGAGAGGCAAGAGCAAGGGAGTAAGAGAAAGAGAGGGAGGAGGGGGTAAGCAACCCCTTTCATAGTGGGCCACCTACCTAGCTGTCACCAGGTAACTGTGGGGAGGAGCATACCTGGGTGTTGCCAGGAAACTGTGGGGCTGGAGCCCAGACAGAATACCAGGAGCTTGGGGTGTTGCCCGACATGACTGATGGCCACAGAATTTTGGAGCTGGGGCCTATTGTCTGGGAGTGTGTGGAAAATTTCTTCCGTCCCTTGCAGAGTTATCTGCTGGGTCTCTGGGGTTTAAAAATAGCTCTACCAGAAAACAGGCTGCCTTTCAGGGTCCCACAGGCCCCAAATTAAACACATTCTTTTATAAGTTGCCTTAGACATGGTCTTTCACCAAAGCAATTTTAAAGTAGCTAAGACACACTTTGTCTAGGGACATAAGATACTTTGAGTGAAGGATATCCTGGTAGTGGTAATAAGTCAGTCTGGTCTACAGAGTGAGTTCCAGGATAGCCAGGGCTACACAGAGAAATCCTGTCTTGAAAAACCAAAACGGAAAAAAAAAAGTAACAGTTCATTCAGATCCAGGAAAAGTCAAGTTTTCTAGAGATTTCATTCTTAGATATTTCTCAAAGCCCCTGCATCTTCAGAGTTCACATCTGTGTGCCTGTCTGTGAAAGATTTTAAATTTTAATAAAACATTTCAAGATAGGAAAAAAGACACAATCTAAAGATCCCATGTCAACCAGAAAGGCCACCACAAAAATGTTTATTATGAGAAGATATTCCAAGTAGATGCCTTCCTCTTCAATTCAGATCTGCCTACAGAACTTTCAGGGAAGCCCTGCAAATGCTAGAATTCCTAAGGTGGATGCGTTGAAGCCACAGGAAGGAATGTTAGTACAGTAAAGTTATGCACATATCCAAATAGTATCCAATGTGCTAGATAAGAAAATATTTCCACCCCAAACACCAGTGTCTCTTATTGGATGGTGGGTTCAGTTCATAAATAAAGTTGTTCCTTAGCTTCTTGAACATCAAAGAAGCTATGAGAGACAAACAATTCAGAGGAGAAAACATTAATTTTGATGGCAGAATGGAACATTCCACATCTAGGTGACTTCAAAGACAACAATCGGTGAACCTGAGGGTGGAAAGTCAGAAAGAATTACCCCTGAAAACAAAGAGTTGAACATGTTAGTTGTTCTGTAGTTAATCTAATTTAGTAAATCAATGTATGTGAACCCAAACTACAGTTTCCCTTTGTTTTTTTATCCAGCTATTACTTTGGAAATTATTTTCTTTAATAACCAAGCTATATATTTTGTCTGAGAAATATTATAACATCTGGTTTAAGTAGTTGTGTGTGATAATTTCCAAAATAATCATTATCCACTCCTGAGCACCTGTCCCCCAGTGATTATTAATGTGTTTTTTTAAAAAAAAATTTGTTTATTTTATGTATATGAGTACACTGTAGCTGTACAGATGGTTGTGAGCCCTCATGAATTGAATTGAGGACCTCTGCTTGTTCTGGACCAAAGATTTATTTATTATTATAGATAAGTACAGTCTAACTGTCTTCAGATGCACCAGAAGAGGGTGTCAGATCTCATTACAGGTGGTTGTGGGTCACCATGTGGTTGCTGGGATTTGAACTATGGACCTTTGGAAGAGCAATCAGTGCTCTTCCCTGCTGAGCCATCTTGCCAGCACTATTAACATGTTTCTTATGATACTGAGATCATATGCAAGCAGGGACATGATTGGTTAACTAGTTATTTTTAGCACAGCATTTAAGTAGGTACTCAGTAATTCTAATGATTTAAAAAAAACTGAGGATAAAATACAGCTATACTAATGTTACCCTTGTGAGCTACTATTTACTGAATTTATTCCATCTAGATAAAAGAAAATGAAAACAAACAAACAAAAACAAAACCATAAATAACTAACTAACTAAATAAATAAATAAATAAAATTAACCCAAGAAAACCAAAATTGGAACTTTGGGTTTTAAGAGATGATTATTGGATGTTAAAACCTCCTAGATCTTAAAGGAGAACAAGAAGATGGCTATGCTGGGTATGTAGTTTTTAACCTGGTAAATGGGAGACAGCATAAGTATGAGGCCGCTGTAGTAAAGCCTATCCATGGGTGAGGGAACTCGCAGTCTTTCTATGATTGGCAGCAGCTAACACAAGACTGTGCCACAAATGGACATGCATAATCCCTCAAATTACTGAACCAGCGTTCAGCATCCCCATCCCTTTGTAGGAACAAGTAATGAGAAAATCATCTCACTGTCTGCTTGAGTGAACAGGACAGAGAATAGAATTTCCCTTCCTGGTTAAGCCAAGTATTTTGGAGTACTCGGAGGAAAAGCAAAGCCCAAAAGGATGCGTGGAACCCACTACTGAAATGAAAGATAAGAGTGTTAGCAGTGAAATAGCATGTGTGTGTCTGTGTGTCTGTGTCGGTGTTGGGGGGGCGGTGATCTTATGTCTTCCCCAAGTTTGTATAGCAATCTGTCTGTAAGTATTCCAAAATCAATCAGTCTCAAAACTGTTTATTCTTAGAAAGAGTATGGGGAGGCATTTGTCCCCAATTTAGCCCCCTGCTTTTCCTAGTTACATCTTCAGCTGTGTCATTTCCTTGGGCCAAATTCTGCACTAAGTTGTCTACAAGCTTGAAGCACCCAGCAAACAATGGCAAAGCTATCCTTACAAAGGGACATCTGATTTTCACAACAAATGTGGAAATAATGCAGTATTGGATTGTGGACGAACTTTCTCTCTCCCTGGATTACGTACACGGCAATAGAATGAACTCCTGTTAGCAGAGTCACCTTAAAGGAATGAAGAGGCCTCAGGGATGCCAGGACACACACAAACAGTTGTATGAAGCAAGGAAACATGGTATTGAAAGAAGTTACAAAAAGAAAGAAAACAAATACTGTTTTGTATAATCTCTTCTTGCAGGAAATTAGAAAAGGCTAAACTGAAATTTGAGCTGACACTGTGAGTTCAAAATACCCAAGGAGATTTTTATTGTTTAGAATTAAGTCTGGCAACATTTCAATCTGCTTCTAGGAACATAGATTTGAAGCTCACCCTGGCTTTCTGCTTCACCGGGCACCCTTCTTTTTTCTCTTGGCTCAGAAGTGTCCACTGGGAATACTGCCTCTGCCAGGAGCAACAGATGCTATGCAGGGTGACTTCTGGACAGCTTTTGAGTAAGTATCACCCAAATGGTCCTCCATTAAAGCATTTCTTGTAAATATGCAGACAGTTGCTGGCAGGAGTAGCACATTTCATTATCAAACTGTGATTAACATTCATTATCAGCGTAGCTATCTATTTTCCTGGCAGGAATTATTTCCCATGGTACATATTTATGGAAAGTTGGGTAAGCCACTGGCTTAGTTTATGAATTGTTCAGGATTCTTAACCTACAAGCAACAGCAACCAAAGCTGGGTAACTTCAGTCAAGGCAAATATTATGTTATAACTGGCATTTGTGGTATAGGGAATTGTGACACCAGAGACTCTCACCATGGCCACAAAGGACCAAGCTGTTTCCCTATCTTTATGCTACTTCAGTCAAGAGTTGGCACCTCAGAAGATCAAATGTCCTGTCATATTTAATTTTCTTCCTCTTCTGATAACACTGGGGATAGTCATAGGAAGTGTTTGGCAAGAAGCTCTGTTGGGGTGATCTTTTTTATACAGTGTAAAGATTGTCTGTGCATTGTTCAAATGTTGATTTCTGTGCTGGAAGAGAGTTAAATGCTGACCCAAGTTTGGTATTATTGTTCATATGTTCACACCATATTTTGTAACTACTTCCTCGCCCACCTTTTGTTAACAACTTCATGTTGGTATCAGTAAGTGGAAAAAAGTCTGAGGGGAGAAAGGAAACAACAACAGCAGCAACAACAGCAGCAACAATGACAACAACAGCCACAAAAACAATAGGAACAACAGCAACAGCAAAACAACGGCAAAGTAACAGCAACAACAGCAACAGCAGCAAAACAACAGTAACAACAACAGCAGCAGCAACAGTAACAACAACAGCAGTAGCAGCAGCAACAACAGCAGCAGCAGCAACAACAGCAGCAACAGCAGCAACAACAGCAGCAGCAGCAAAACAACAGTAACAACAACAGCAGCAGCAACAGCAGCAGCAGCAGCAGCAGCAACAACAGAAATAGCAACAATAGCAACACAACAGCAGCAACAATAAACAGGAACAGCAACAACAATAGCAACAATAAACAGCAGCAACAGCAACAAAAAACAAGAGCAGCAGCAACAACAGCAATAGCAACAACAGCAGCAACAACAATAACAGCTACAACAGCAGCAGCAAAACAATAATAACAGCAGCAACAGCAATAGAAATAGCAGCAGCAGCAGCAGCAGCAGCAACAATAACAACAGGAACAACAACAGATGGCTGCAACAGAGAATTGCTATGGAGGGTTCTTGAAGGAGGCAAGTAGAATTCCCCAAAGCACTGGCTTGGAAAGAAATTGTATCTGGAGAAGTGCTCATTTGACACTTAGAATATGAGCAATTAAGCAATTCAGCCCATGTGTACACACTCATACAGATGAACATAAAATTTAAACCAACAGAAGCCAACATTCAGTTAAGAAGAGAAAAATAAAAAGTAGTGTTTATCTGAAGCTAGTAAAGTCAAGTATTTTGAAGGAGTACCTACCTACAACTGTTGCATTACTAAATCAACATAATCACCAACTACATTCTGAATTTATTCTTATACACACAGATAATTGTAGTTTCAACCTTCCCTGAGGGGATGTCTCTTTGAAGCAGAGGCCATTACAGAAAACCACAATTAATTAAAATGCAGAGTTGTGGAGCTCTGTCCCAACCGATGTCTCTACAGTGCAACTCCTACACCTAAAGGCTCAGGGCTTACTTACTGCAAAGGGTGGGCTGGGAAAATGGTAAGAGTCAGAGGAGCAGTGAGTTTACTGTGAGGTTGGGTTTCCTAGAAATTACAGGGAAGTCTCACCCCCTCAGCTGCTTAAACAAAACCTGAACAATGATGGCACCACTAATCATGCTAACATGGAAGGAGGAAAGCTCCTGGGACCTCAACCCTAAACGAAAACCACAGGCAACCAAGATACGCTGAAAGCAGGAGAAAGTCTTTTTCAGGAAGGAGCACATCAACTGGTTATCCAATACCAAAGGGTGAGCCCTAAAAACCTATACATACAAGTAACGTGTTATGGACTGAATAGCTTGTAGTTATACATTTAGAATTTTGTGTGCATGCATGCATACACACACACACACACACACACACACACACACACACACTCAAAGAAAAAGATGTCATACATTTGAAAGAAAGCAAGAAGTAGGTACACAGAAAGGACTGGAGGAAGCAGGGGATAATCTCAAAAGATTGTAAAAAACATTTAATCTGAAAATGTATTAAATAGTGTTTTAAAACAGTGTTTCAAGCCGGGCGTGGTGGCGCACGCCTTTAATCCCAGCACTCGGGAGGCAGAGGCAAGCGGATTTCTGAGTTCGAGGCCAGCCTGGTCTACAAAGTGAGTTCCAGGACAGCCAGGGCTATACAGAGAAACCCTGTCTCGAAAAACCAAAAAAAAAAAAAAAAAAAAAAAAAAAAAAAAGTGTTTCAGAAACAACTAGTGGCTAACCCAAACCAAAAGAAGGACATGTTACTCACCAAGAGTACGGCATCTGTTATCTTGGTTTTTGTAGCGAAGGAACTGAGATCAGGCAATCTGTGGAACTCTGTGCACCATGAGATCAGGCAATCTGTGGAACTCTGCGCCATGAATGGTGTTGGGTCTCATAGACAGGCCCAAAGTGTGAGTTCATGTCGCAGGAATGTATAATGCTCCTTTAAAAATAGTATTACCATTTTCCTCTCTACAACTTAAAAAGGTTAGCTTACATTTCTGCGGCTGTTGTGAACACAATTGCACCACTGATTTTTGTTTACAGTGTGTTTGTCATTGACATAGTGGAAGGCAACTTATTTGTGTGTGTGTGTTTGTATCCTGCACCTTTGTTGAATGTGTTAATCAGTTCTGAGAATTTTCTGGTGGAATTTGTAGGATCTGCCTAGATGTAGAATTATAGGATTTAAAAACAAGGATACTTCAATTTCTATCTTTTATATTCCTTTTAGTTTCTTCTCTTAGAACTATAGCTAAGATATCAAGGAAAAGGGGAGAATGGACAGACACATGGGTGTTGTTCCTGATCATAGTGGAAATATTTTGAACTTTTAAAACATAATATGATGTTGGATATTGATTTGATATATTTTCTGAGATATGATCTCTCCATCCACAGCCCCTCCAGGACTTCTGTCATGATGGGATGTTGAACTTAGCTGAAGGCCATTCTTTATCGATTCAGATAATCGCAAGATTTTTTTCCTTTGAGTTTGTTCATGCAGTTTATTGTGCTTATTGATTTGCATACGTAGGTTTGCATATGTAAGTTCACATGTGTAGAATCATGCATGCATCCCTGGAATGAAGCCAACTTGATCATGATGAATGATATTTTTGGATGTGTTGTTTAATTTGGTTTGCAAGTATTTTGTTGAGAATATTTGTGGCTATGTTCATCAGAATGACTGGTCTGCAATTTTCTTTTTCCTTCCTTTTTTCCTTCCTTCCTTCCTTCCTTTCTTCTTTTCTCTTTTTCCTTCTTTTTTCCTTCCTCCCTTCTTTTCTTTCTTTCTCTCTCTCTCTCTCTCTCTCCCTCCCTCTCTCCTTCCCTCCCCCTCTCTCTTTCTCTTCCTTCCTTCCTTTCTTTCTTCTTCTTTCCTTGACTTTTCTGATTTGAGCTTCACAGTAACACAGGCTCCTTAAAATGCATTTGGACGAACTCCTTTTTCTTCTATTGTGTGGAATAATTTGGAAGGCATTGATTGGTATTAATTCTTCTTTAAAGGCTTGGAGAGATTCTGCAGTGAATCCATCTGAACCTGAACTTCTGTAAACTATCAAGTCTAGTTACAGATTTATTTAAGTTATTGTCTTATCTTCATTTAACACAATGTATGTGTCTACAATCTCACTCATTTCTTTTATATTTTCCAATTCATTTAGTGGATTACAAGTTTTTAAGAACCGTCATTATGGTATTTTGAATTTCACTGGAACTATGGCAATGCCTCCTTTTAGATCTCTAACCATATTATTAATTTTGGTTCTCTCTCTTGGTTAGTTTGGTTTAGGCTTTTCCAGCTTTGTTTATCTTTTCAATGAGCAAACTCTTTATTTCATTAATTTTCTGTAGTTGTGTCTCTATTTTATTAATACTCTACTCTGATATCAATGATTTCTTTATATCTACTGCTTTCTAGGTTTGGCTTGTTCTTGTTTCTGCAAGATTCCAAGACTCATGATTAGGTTATTGGTTTGCGACACTTCTGTGCTTTTAATGTAGACTTTGACATCTGTGATCTTCCCTCATAGGACGATTTTCATCATACCCTCCATGGGTTTGGGGATGCTTTTGACTTCATTTTCATTAAACTCTATGAACTTTTATTTCTTCTTGTTTTCTTAGCTGCTCATGAAATTGTAACCTTCACGAGTTTGTGGATTTCCTGTAGTTTACATTATTTGTAGTTTACTGTTTACTCTGTTGCAGTCAGATAGGATGAAAGAAGTCATTTCATTTGTCACATAGTTGTTGAGACTTCTTTTATGGCTTAATCTGTGGTCTGCTTTAGAGGAAGTTATATAGGCTTCTGAGAAGAATGTATATTTTGCAGTGTTGGGGAATGTTCTGTAGATATTTGCTGAGTCCAATTTGATCTAAGATGTCATTTAACTTCGATCTCTCTCTCTCTCTCTCTTTCTCTCTCGCTCATCAGTATGACTTGTAAATTGATGAAGTTGCAAGTACTGAATTAATCTCCTACCACCACATTGGGGCCAATCTATAACTACTAAATATAAATCCAGAGGGGTTCATTTTATGAAATTGGGTGCACCAGTGCTCAGTGTGAATCTGTTTGGAATTGCAACAGCCTTTGACGGGTTGTCACCTTAATTAGCATGCAGTGACTGACCCTCCTTACCTCTTCTGACTGGTTTTGGTTTGAAATCTATTTTGTCAGATATCAGAATGGTGATACCTTCATGTTTCCTGCTTCCATTTGCTTAGACTTTCCATCCTCAGGACAGTGCCTATCTTTGACGGCAGAATGCATTTCTTGGACTGAGATGTTGGTAGAGGAAGCTGATGAGACCCACAACAAAATGGGTTCTTGTCACTCCTCTTGGTTACCTGCCAGAACTCATTGATAAAATGTGATTGATGAAGACGCCACACACCTTGCGTCAAGATACAGAGATATCAGGCTAAAATTGAGCTGGAAGCTTTCCCCCATACCAGCCTCCTTGCTTTCTAGCTTTGAAAGTGCCAGAGGGTGCTAAGCAGGCTGCTGCAGTGACTAAAGCATCAAAGGTTTTGCCAAGATGTGAGATCTGTGAACTGTAGTTCCAACTTGCCAAACAAGATGTACTTTTGGGTGTAATAATGCCACAATAGTTATAGGTGTAACCAGCTGTGATGGCTTGTCTATGCTCAGCCCAAGGGGTGGCACTATTTGAAAGTGTGGCCTTGTTGGAGTAGGTGTGGCCTGTTACTGTGGGCGTGGGCTTTAAGACCCTCATCCTAGCTGCCTGGAAGTAAGTGTTCTGCTAGCAGCCTTCAGATGAAGATGTAGAACCCTCAGCTCTCCCTGCACCATGCCTGTGTGGATGCTGCCATGCTCCCATCTTGATGATAATGGACTGAACCTCTGAACCTGAAAGCCAGCCCCAATTAAATATTGTCCTTATAAGAGTTGCCTTGGTCATGGTGTCTGTTCACAGCAGTAAAACACTAAGACACCAGCTGCTATTCTAGATTTCAAAACTGCCCCCACAAGAGGCAATCCATCCACTGTAGTGTTGCATAGCTGAATTTCTATGGCATCAAACTACATTCTAAACATTTGGTTTATAACTGCAGACAAATGCTGCTCTCAGCTCTAAGTGAATGGAGGTTTCTACAAAGACAGATGGCTTAACACAGTGGTGAGAATAAAGGGAGGTTTAAGACTGGTTTAAGACCAGGCTTAAACAGGAAAATTATACCACTTCTTTAGGGCATGGGACACTGAAAAAGATGGGGGCGGAAATAAAGTAAGAGCTGGAAAACAGGAAGAAGTGCCACAAAGCACCATCTTTGAAGCATGACACAGGCATGACACAGGCATGACACAGGCATGACACAGGCATGACACAGGCATGACACCAGCATGGCAAGCTTGAACATAGAGCAACTGTGCCTACTGACACTTTGTGCTGGCTTCTTTTTGTCAACTCCACACACACTAGCGTCACACGGGAAAAAGAAAACTCAACTGAGAAATTGCCTCCATCAGATGGGCTTTTGGGCATGTCTGTGAGGACGTTTTCTTAATTGTTAGTTGACGTAGGAGGGCCTGGCCCACTATGCGTGGTGCTCTCCGTAAGCGTGTGGACCTGGGCTGTATGAGAACGAGGAGTTGAGCAAGCCAGAGGGAGCAGCTTTGCCCCTTAGATCCCGCCACTGTTCGTGCTTGAGTCCCTGCCCTGCCTCCCTTCAATGGTGGATAGTGTGTAAGCCACATAACCTATTCTCCCCAGGTTGGTTTCCATCCATGTTTTAACGCAGCAACAGAAAGCACTAGAACACACTGTACTCACACAAGTCAGACAGTCTTAACAATCGGCTGTGGATGGAGAAGGGACTACCAGGTCCCTACCACTTACTACTGGTTTGGTTTTTTTATTCTGAGCTAACAGGTCACAGATCTCAGAAGAGAGAAAAATCATAGCACTCAGCTGTGTGCCGAGCGACCTCAGAGGGTTCTAGGGGATAACTCCAAACACATGGTCTCACAGGCTGCCAGGTTAAACTCTGTGGGACACAAATCAAAATGCAGGGTCATGAATATAGGAAAGAGAGCTGTGAGGAAGAAAGGAGTGGTAGGGAGGGGTGTGTAGGGAGGGGTAGGTAGGGAGGGGTGTGTAGGGAGGGGTGTGTAGGGAGGGGTAGGTAGGGAGGGGTGTGTAGGGAGGGGTAGGTAGAGAGGGATAGGTGGGGAGGGGTAGGAAGGGAGGGAAGGGTAGGGAAATGAGAGAGGGTGGGTGGAGTCAGGACAATGTCCACAGTGTACATGTATAAAATTGTCAAAGAATAAAATGTCTCGCTCATAAAAATTTTAAACAGGAAAAAAAAAAACTACCTTAAAACAACAAGAGCAAAACACCTAAAGTAAATGTTAGTTCTTATTTCACAATAATAATAAACGTTATATATGTGGTACATTACCTTACTCACTGGATTTAATCCTGATTCTAGGCAGTTTGTAATCCCTACTTTATGTATGAAAAAATTTATTTATTTTTTTGCCAAAAAGCCAAGATCTTGGCAGAAGATATTACTGCTGGCCATGGAGAAAAGGCTCGAGTCTGAGTTCTTTTCCCTTCAATTCACAGGCCACATCCTTTTTTTTTCTTTTTCTTTTTTTTTTTTCTTCAAGACAGGGTTTCTCTGTGTAGCCCTGGCTGTCCTGGAACTCACTCTGTAGACCAGGCTGGCCTCAAACTCAGAAATCCGCCTGCCTCTGCCTCCCGAGTGCTGGGATTAAAGGCGTGCGCCACCACCTGGCTCACAGGCTACATCTTAAATTAGGTGACCAATGCTCTTTGAAATCTTTTTGAGCTGGACATTCTGATTTAGTAACTATTAATGTCTTTGAATTTCGGTTCCTCTGCCGACTCCTCTCTTCTAATCTGGAGAATTTTAGGAGTACAGGAAGGTCAGCTATGTATCAGATGTCATTTGCTATGTCGTTAAACTCTGAAATCAACCAGAAACTCTCCACTTGCCTTGGAGTCTCCGTCCCCCCAGTCTGTGCTCTCTACCGCCCCCTATGAGGACTCTTCTGCGATTGTGTGGCTAAGCCGCTCTGCCAGGTTCGTGCCCACTTCCTTTGGCCCCCACAAGCCGTTGCATCTGTCCTTCCTTACAAAATATGTTTCTTGTTGCTTGGATCTGCTTTTAATTCAAGTCTTCAATCGTCCTTCACTGCCTGGAGTACTTGCAGCAGTCCAAGGGCCCATTTGCAATTCTACCCTTCCCCCGTCCTTCCTGCTCTTCCTTTCTTTTCTGTCTTTTGACTTTTATGAATCTAGATCTCCCATTTGCTTTACAGCTTCATGATGTGTTGGGAGTGGGGAGCGGGGGAGGGCTCCTTTTGGTCGATTAATTTTAAAATCTAGAATTTTTTTTTTTTTTAACGAAAGAATTCCGGAAAGTAGGGAATTTTGGATAAGGCAGATATTTTTGTGCAAAATCTGGTTGGCTTCAAGCCTATTGGGATAAACAAACAGATTTTGGTGTGTGTGAGTGAGCCAAGGCCCCAGTATCTTCACCTGCCATTGCAGGAGCTGGGAGGTCTCCTGGGGCCTGTTTGGAGATAGTTTTTGTCATCACCGTGCCTGTTATGATTCAAAATTACTCAGCTTCCAAGGTGAGGGAATGTTCCCTCATACAGGACCTGAAAGAGGCCAACTTCACTCTTATATTTGAAATCTACTGTCTTTGTTCAATTTTCTAGTAAGAATTTAAGTTTATGCGTTATCCTTTTGAAGACAAGGGAGAAGCCAGCATGCTACTTTATCTAAATTAGAATGTTGGATCTATCTTTCCTAAATAATTGGCCTAATCCTTATTTTAAAACTATTTTAAGGGGCTGATGAGATGGCTCAGGGGTTACAAGTACTTACTACTATTCCAGAGGACCAGAGGTGCTGATTTTCCGCACTCACATGGTAGCACATAATGTCCCATAACTTCAGTTACAGGGTGTGACACAATCTACTGAGATCCTCCGAGTACATAGAACACATATATACACTTAGGCACACTCACATGCAGATATTTTTTTAAAAATGTGGACATACTGATATATCTTGGATGTACTGATATCACTTCCTTTGGGCGTATATCCAGAGGGTAATGGCTGTTCACATAGATGTTTGCTGTCTTAAGGAAGCTCCAGACTGTTCTACATAGCAGCTTCATCAATTACATTCCCAACAACAGTGTATGGGAGTTCTTTATATATATTCTTGACGGTGTTTGTTGGTTTGGTCTTTTTGGTACTAGCCATTGCAAATGGAGTGAGGTGATATCTTTGTGGCTTTCGATTCATCTTTCTCTGGTAGTTACAGAAGTTGAGCATTTTTTTCTATTTGCCATTTGAATTTCTCCTTCTTCTTCTTTTTTTTCCTAAGTTAAACATTTAAAAACATTTTATGTGTATATTTTTTCTGTAAATTATATACCTGCAGTGCCCACAGGAACCACAAGAGGGCACAAGATGCAGTATGTCTGGAGTTAACAGGGTTACTAGCTGCCATGTGGGTGCTGGGAATTGAACTTGAGTCCTCTGGAAGAGAGCAGCCAATCCTCATAACTTGCCTAGTCAACTCTCCAGGCCCGAGTTTCTTCTTTTGAGGAATGTCTGCTGATATTATTTTCAAAGTGGGCTGGGTTTTTTTTTTTCCTTTTGTTTTTTGTTGTTGTTATCAAAAAAATTTAAGCTCTTTAAATAACCGGGATATCGACCTCCCATCAGTTGAGTAGTTTGTCTCTGTCTTGTTTCTTGTTGACTGTCCCTTGATGTTGCTGGATGTTTTCTTGGTTTTCTTGGCAAAAGCTGCTTAATCTGGTGTATTCCCATCTGTTAATTTTTATGTTGCTTTTTGTTTCTAGTTGGCTTGAGGCCTCATCTGGAATATAAATACTGGTGTCTTAGAGGCTTTCTCCTGCATTTTCTGGTAGATTTGTGGTCTGAAAACATACATTTGGGGCTTTGGTCCATTTTGAGTTTATTTTTGTGTGGGGCGAGAGATAGGGATCTTACTTCAGGCGTCTGTGTTTGAAGGGCAATGTCTTCAGCAATGTTTATGAAAGGTGTTCTCCTTGATGGAATGTATGTTTCTGACTGGCGGTGCATGGGATTTTCCTGGGCTCTCTCACGGACGTCACTGATGTACTCGTTTATTCTCCTGGCACAGCCTGCTTTGGCTATCGTTTATTCTCCTGGCACAGCCTGCTTTGGCTGTCTGTCTGTCTGTTGCATGCTTTGTGTTCTGATATTGTGATGACTCCAGCTTTGCAATTTTTGCTCAAAATTGCTTTACATACTCGTGGATTTTTCTCTTCCCATGTGAAGTCTTTTGCAACATTTTGGCCATTTTGCTGCGTGTCTTGGTCACTTTATACCTTATTTTCCTAGTTCTGTTATGCTATTTGTACGATTTTGAATCTCATTCTGCTTTTTAAAATAATCACCCCCTTGGAATTACATATGAGGCATTTGTCAGCTTCATCCTTTGTGGGGGGAGGGGTCTGCGGTTAATCTATTGTGTTCTCCTGGAGTATCTTGTTGCCTTCTTTCCTTGTGACCCTGGGTGGAGATCGTCGTATCTGATGGAGCAATTGTCCTCACCCTGTTTACCAGGTGGTGTTACTAATGAAAGGTTGTGTTTCTTTGTTAGTTTGTTTAGGCCATTATAGTACACACCCCTGGCTTTGTTGGCTTTGGTTCCGGAAACTGTAGGAAGTCAAAGGGACTGTGTAGTAACGGACTTGGTAAGTGTGTGCTATGAGAGTTGAGGTCATGTATCTGGCGGCCATGGCACACTGTAGCTGAGGAGGATGTGGAATACACAACTCTAGGTGTGAGGAGCTCACTGTGTGGTCACTCAGACAGCGGGACACTACTGTGGCTGATAAATTCTATGAGGGTTCACGTCTGCAGCCAATTTACTTAACCTTGAAGGGATTCTAACTTGACAACTTTGCAGTACTGTATTTTATACAATCCTATCATTTAAAACGCAAAAGTATATTATTTTTAACGTATCTAGAATTTGGATGCTTGGGTCAAAATTATGTTTCATTCTGATACTCTTTCTTAGCTGAGGGTATCTGAAATTTGACATGATTTCTTGCTATAACACTAATTCTCTCTCTGGTCTTAATATTTAAAAAACAAAACAAAACAAAACAAAACAAAACAACAACCTCTAGACTCACTGACCCTTAGCTTGTAGAAAATTCCATTTTTATTATCCACTGCTGTCCCCAAAGCCTCCTGACTGGAACCTGAGCTGCAGGTGCACTTGGACTTGAGTTTGTAGCTCAGAACCTGTGGTCTTTGTTCTCTATCTCCTAGAATGGCTTTAAGTCCTAGATTAGTGGTTCTTAACCTACTGGTTGAGACCCCTATGAACAATCCTATCACAGGGGTTGCCTAAGACCATTAGAAAACACAGATATCTACATTATGATTCATAACAGTAGCAAAGAAAATAACTTGTGGTTGGGGTCACCACAATATGAGGAGCTGTATTAGAGGGTCACAGCATTAGGAGGGTTGAAACACGGCTCTAGAAGGATTATCTACCTGGTTTCTCTTTGGAGTTGTTGCTTGGCTCCCCAGCCTAGCTCCTTGCCAATGAGCGCTTTACTGACAGCCTTAATGCTTACCCTCCTCCATTTAATGCCTAGGACTGGCCCTGGAGCCTTTGGTCTTTGTATTTTAATGCAAACTCTAAGCAGTTTTGACAGCTTCAGTATGCTGTTCTATTGCGGGAATATTAAAAAATGAACCCGCTAGCTCTCCGCAGGGCCAGACCACGATCCTGCACTCCTGTTGCCACCATCAACTCTCTCCAGCTAGTCCTTGCACCACCTGGCTGGCTTATCCCAGGAGCCACTAGTTCCCTCTCTGCTATAATCCCCTGTAACTGGCGGTCCTACGGTCCTACACTCCATTAACTAAATGGAACTACCAACCTCAAGGCTGCATAAGACAATACCCAGTAACCAGGTAAAATCAAGACTCTTAAAGCTTAATTAATCAATCAGATTTATGTATCAGTAGTATCACAATTTACAAGATGCCAATACAATAATTTCAGAGCCAACTGATAATGATAACAGCTTTATCCCAATTAATCTAACTTTACCATTCCACAACTACTTGTGGCTGATAACTTCTATGAGGGTTCACGTCTGCAACCAACTTCCTTCTCCTCCTACCCTGAGAGGCTCTCTCTCTCTCTCTCTCTCTCTCTCTCTCTCTGCCACTCTTAGCTCCGCCTCCCTTTTACCTGTCCAATCACAGATATTCTCTGCACTAATGTAATTGGACAGGGAAAATCCTGCAACACCGGTGGTTCATCCCAGCTTCAGCAGGTATGACAGTGAAACAATCAGTTATATTTAAGATATCAAGAGATGACATCCTGGCATGAACGTAAGCATAAAAAACAACCCAGAAAAGTTTGATGAATATTCATTAAGAAAATAAATGGTAAGCCCATTTAGTCACACTCTCATTTACATACTTTGAATCTATTTTTCTCCCCATTTCTATTGGCCTTCTTTAACAGTTTCCATGGAATCAAATTATCTGACAGTTCTCGACAAACTTGTTTCAGAACTCACACTTTATCGGAATGCCAGGAGCAGAGGCTGTTCTTCAAAGGAGCCAAAGGAGCATTTCTCTCCATCTGTATCTGCTGTTTTCTTTATGCCTGGAACAGTGGCAAATTTGGCAATGCTTCTTAAACACCAGATGTAGATGTCAAGCCAGTGACATTGTAAGTCTTGTAAGCAGCATGCAAAAACCGATCATCTCTCTCGAAACCCGGTGAAGGACACATGTGCTAGTGAGAGGATGTGTGAGACGTCAGAGGCAATGATCTGCTCTGGTCAAGTCTCAGAAACAGCTAAGCTTGGCTGCCAGCAAAGGAAACTCACGAGGAGAGCAATTTGAATGACAGAGCCATTTATTTCATCTCAAGCAAAAGTCCAGAGTGGGAATGGGAAGTGACTTGTTAGTTTCTGCTGGCCTTGTTCATTAACCCAGATTTCATTCCTGAGATCTTCATGGCCCAAGTTCAAAACAACGATATTCAACTAATCAATCAGAAAGGCAAGTGGACCCCCCCCACACACACACACAGGGACAAGTAATATAAGTGTTGGCTGATTTGATGTCAACCTGACATAAGCTAGAGTCATCAGAGAGGAAGGAGCCTCAATTGAGAAAATGCCTCCATAAGGTCCAGCTGTAAGGCATTCTCTAAATTACTGATTGATGGGGAGGGCCCAGCAATTGTTGAGTGGTTCCATCCATGGGCTGGTGGTCCTGGGTTCTATAGGAAAGCAGGTTGAGCAAGCCAGTAAGCAGCACTCCTCCATGGCCTCTGCATCAGCTCCTGCCTTCATGTTCCTGCCCTGCTTAAAAGTTCCTATCCTGACTTTCTTTGGTGCTGATCAACAATGTGGAAATGTACGTTGCATAACTCCTTTTCCTTCCTAGCTTGCTTTTTTGGTCATGGTGTTTCACTGCAGCAATAGAAACCCCAAGTAAGACAAGTGTAAAGAAAGGCTTTGGGCTGGTGAGAATGCAGTGGGTAAAGGTGCTCTCTGATAAGCCTGATGATCTAAGTTCCATGCCTGAAAACAGGTAGCAGAGGAGACAACCAATTCCTGCAAGTTGCATTTTGATTTCTACCAAGCAACACACACACACACACACACACACACACACACACACACACACACACAGGCTCAAGTAAATTTTGTCCTAAAATTCACTTCTATCCCACATACAAATACAAAGGAGGCTAGGAAATGCTCTTCTCCAACATCCATATTGAGTAGCTGTCTATGACTATGCTTGAGAAAACTACCTTACAAAGAGAGAGGGTTTCCCTCGGCTCATCATTTTACAGGTTGTAGTCACGACTGGGTAGATTCTTTGTTTTCAGGCTTATGGTGACAGGACTGTGTGGTTGGAAGCATGTTGCAGAGCACATTGGTCCTTAGAGTTAGGAATCAGAAGAGGTAGAAGAATTGGGGTCTCCTACAACCCTGTCTGAGGGCATCCTACAATGAGCTAAGGGCAATTCCTTGGGGGTCCCCAGTTCCAGGTGGATTCATCCTAAGGACCAAACGTTTCCTACAATAGTCTCCATATTTAAATCAGAGGAACATGTATGAGTCCAACCAGCAGGCAAGATGTTCTTTAATTTTGGATGAAGATAAGAGGTACTACTGGAAGCTCTGAAGCAGCAGTTCTCCACCTTCCCAATACAGTCCCTCTCGTGGTGACACCCCAACCATAAAAGTATTTTCATTACTACCTCATAACTGTAATTTTGCTGTCCTTATGAACCACAATGTAAATATCTGATATGCAGTATAGCTGCCATATAACCCCTGTGAAAGGGTCAATTAGCCCACAGTGGGGTTGTGACCCACAGGTTGAGAACTACCGCTCTAAGGAATCTCCATAGGATAGATGTGTCAGTTACTTTAGGCTCAGGATGTTTGGAAGTTACAGTTTCTTTGGAGACAGAGTCCAGGATCTTAGGTCAGCCCTTGAGCTCAACAATCCTCTTCAGCTTAACCAAGAGTTGAGACTGAAAATATTTGTCACTATTCCCAACCCAAAGTGGACATTGTTTTATATTTCTTTCTGAAATCGCTATCCTTTTAAACATTGAGGGCAGGGGTTGGAGCGGTGGCTCAGGAGTTAGACAGGTGCTGCTCTTGCTGAGGACCCAGGTGCAGTTTCCAGTGCCCACCTGATGGCTCACAACCATGTGAAACCCCAATTTCAGGGGATTTGATGCCCTTTTCTGAATTCTGTGTGGACCAGGTCTCATACCTAGAGAACATAAAATATAATAAATAAATAAATCTAAGCAGAAATGTTAACATCTAATTGTGTAAGTTCCTGTAAACATGTTACATTAGACCATATTCACTCACATGAAGAATGCATGTTGAGACTCTTCACTCTACACCCCTTCTTCCTCATCTCTCACCTCTCCAACCCTGTCAGTTTCCTTAATTCCTCTAGATAGTTTGCCTTTACTTTCATGTCATATATCCATACGTGGTTGTATGTATCTGTATAAAAGCTAAGAATCATGAATGAGAGAAAACCTCATATTTTTCTATCCAAGAGTAGCTTATGTTCCAATCTCCAGTTGTAGCCATTTCCAGCACATGATCTAACTTCACTAGTCTTTATGGGTGAAACAAATTCAGTCATGTATACATACCACATTCTCTTTATCTACTATTCTGTTGATGGACAACACAGGTTCCATAATTTAGCTGTTGCAAGCAGTGCAACAGCTGGGTCGTATGATAAATCTACAAAAATTGAAAACTTAGATTAGTCACTTCGTAAATCTCAAGATGGTCATTATAATATTTTTGATATAATAACCACCACGTGTTTTCATCTTATAACCTACCATGTATCTCTTTAGTTGAATCAATTATTATTTGAATCAAGCATAGAAAAAAAAGTAACAACAAAAATACAATATTAACTTGTGTGTTCCATGTGCCCCCTTACCAAGCCAGGCACAATGGCTATGAATTCCTCAAAACATCCTGAGGTTTAAGTAGACCTTTTTTTTAAAAAAATAGGATAGCATTTAATTGATTTTGTATTTTTGTGTCACTGCCTACAGAGTGATGAAAAGAGCTCGCACTAATTGTTAATGCTGTGCTTACAGAGGGTCTACGTGGTGGAGAGCTGAAGTGGGGATGGTGAGTACCTGGACTCTCGATTACAAACAGGCAGAGAGTCTACCTAGAAGGAAGATGTCTTATGAAGGGAGGAGAAGAGTATATTTAGAAGTTTGAAGAGCAGAATAGATTCAAGTTGTAGGAGGTCAAAACAAGTTATTTCAGAGGAAAGAGGTTATGTCACATTTGACAAGGTTATACAAATTGTCTTGTAATCCCCTGGGGAAGGCCCCTGGGATTTGGAGCAGGCTTATGCAAGTGCAAGGCTCTGGGACTTTGAGCATCCCGAGGGAGTGTCTTCCTCTGACCTACAGAATTCATGTAGGTTTTGGAGATTTGTACAGTGCTATGTAGTCCTCTCTGCAGACTTCCCATCCTGTCCTTGTTTGCCGGTTTGCCTTCTACTGCTGTGGTAAACACCACAAACAAAAGGAACTTGTAGAAGAAAGAAAGGCTTCATTCCGCTCACAGGTACCTATGACGTTTGATCACTGAAGGAAGTCAGGATGCAAACTCAAGCAAGACCAGAGGCAGGAAGCACTGAGGAAGCAAGACCAGAGCAGGAAGCACTGAGGAGAGAGAGCAGCTTGTTCTGTATCTTTGTAATGGAAAGCTTTCCTACCACACCCAAGTTCCAACTTCCTGAATAAAAGCCTAGGCCATAAGCTAGGGCTTGTTCCCCGACTAGCTCCTAACTTAATTAACCCCTTAGTTCTCTTCTATGAGCACCGCATAGTTTCATGGATCTGTCTCCATCAGTGTTTGGGCAAATTTCTCCTGCACCCGACTCTATTCCAGACTCCTCTCTCCCTGATGGAACTTCCCTCTGATTTCCTGCCTAGTTCTATACAGCAACTAAAATCATTTCTGTTTGCACGTGCCCATAAAATACTTTAAAATGAGGAATTGTTTTTACTAGTAGCAGCAGTAATAATCACACTCATAGAACATTTACTTGTAGTTACAATAGTGTGTACATTCCATTCTAGAATGCTATCCTCTGAGAGTTACAGCTGTTATCTTCATGAGAGGAGCTGTGAGAACTGGCCTGAGTACTCTGAGATAGCATTGGCTGACTGTTGGGGTGCGGTGGGGTCACTGGACTCTCATCTGTGACTCTGGAAGCTCCCCTCTCACTTCCTAGTCATGTGTAATTCCGTCCTAATTGCACATGGCCTCATGGTCCCAGGAGATGTTAGGGGATAAGGACCGTGAAGGTCAACTGATGGTAGAGTTCTCTCCCTGCAGATCATCGTTTCGGGGGTGAGTCATCGTGGAGGTGCAGCTGTTTCAGGGTCATCCCACTCTCCGCTGCGTCTCTTCACCCATACTTTTTACAATAAATTCATTCTTCCCCAAGTTGGTCCTGGTGGGATCTTAGATTGCTTTGCTGTCTGTGTCTTGTAAGGAGGAAAAGACATTCGTTTACATCTCTTCAGGCAGAGAGAGAAAATACTTGCAATATATGGAATAAAAATAGTTTATTAAGATATATCTACACAGAAAATTGTCTGGGAAAACATGCAACACATTATTCTAAACAAGAATTGTCTTATTAGGATGATACATAGTGTTCCCTTTTGCCTATGCATTCCCCAGAGTAAACATGGACCCGCCACAGGGATTACACATTGTGAGATGGATTTAGTTTCTCAAAAGCTGGAAGTCACGTGCGGATTTCCAATTGATGAGGTGGTTAATGTTGCATTATGTATAATTATACAATAAAATCAATTTTCTTGATGATTTATGAAGATGTTTTAAAGACATCTCCTTAAGGAGAGTCTTCACAATTCTGAGTTAGAGCTTTGTGGTTGCAACGAAGTATAATTACCATGGGATGACTCTTTCCAAAAAAAATTAAATGCAATTGTTTATTTTGTCTGTGTTTGTATGTGGGCACACATATGGTAAATAGCACATGGGAGCCAGAGGCTAACTTGCAACAGGCAGTTCCATCTTGTAGGTTCTGGGGATCAAACTTAGGTCCTGAGACTGAGCCGCAAGCTCCTCAGTCCACTGAGCCATTGCACTGGCCCAGGATTGCTCTGAAATCACAGGAGTGATTCCAATAAACAAATTTCCTATGTTTGTTAAAAGATGTACATTATTTTTTTCCTGATCATTGTTATTCCTCTCTACTGATTTGAGAGGAGTTTGATCTTGTTTTCTCACTCCTTGAGATAGCTGTCTGCCTGAGCTTGTTCTATTCTGTGTGTGTGTGTGTGTGTGTGTGTGTGTGTGTGTGTGTGTGTGTGTGTGTGTTGATGGTCCTCAGCTTCCCTGGGGTCCAGTTTGTCTCTACTCCATGGCGAACTTTCCTGTTTCACTTATAACTTTGACATTCCTTCCTTCATTTTTTCTTGAGCTGTGTGTTTTTCACAAGCACTCTGTTTTGTTTCTACAAATCTGCATAGTTTCCAAAGTTTGCCTTGATAACTGATTTCTGAATGGTTTTGCATTGGGATAAGAAGAGATTTGATATAATTTCAATTTTGATGGAGTGCGCTCTGTGTACTTTTTTTCTTCTGTTGTTTGTTCTTTTGTTCTCAGACATGAAAACCAGTGATTTTATCCAAGGTAGAACTTGGCAGCTCTATTTCCTCTGGAATTTCATGGCTAGTGTTTCTATTTACTTCTCTGAGGTGCTAGGAGTTGAGCAGTGTGGGGGCTGATGGACTCGTCGGTGTGCTGATATCCACTTGACCAGCTTTTGGAGAAAGGGGATTCTTTCCTTTATTGGCCCCATGCTCTTGCCACAACACAGTTTGAGTATGGTTTTATCAAGGGACCATTTATGTTCCCTTGAGCTATCTGTTATATTTATGCTAGAACAATATTGTCTTAATTACCGTGGCCTTGCTGAAAATTTTAAAATAAAAAGTGATGGTGTGGGGAGATAAATCAGTTACCAGTGCATGCTGCGCTCTCAGAGGACTTGAGTTTGATTCCCAACACCATCCATACTGGGCAGCATACAGCAGCCTGTAACTCCAGTTTTAGGGGATCCAACATTTTCTCGTGGCCTTCCTGGGCACCTGCACAAACCTGTATATGCACACATATAAAGGCAAAAATAAGTAAATAAATAAAATGAGATTATTTTCCACCACCTTTGCTCTTTATAAGGATTGTTCAGGCTGTTCTAGGTCCCCTGCTCTTCCATACACATATTAGAATCAGCTTGTTTATCTCCTTGAAAGAATTGTGTATATTTTTATTGAGGATTCCACTGAATTTTTAGGTCACTTGTATCTTAGCACCTATTATATCATCAAATCTAGAAGAAAAAAATGTCAGTTTAGTCTTCAATTTGTTACAATGATATGTTCTTAAAATAATTTATCAAAATACACCCCTCTCTATTTTGTTCTTTTTGCCATTGTTATCTATTCGTATTGCTATCATTGGAATCGTGTTTTTAAGGTTACAATTTGAGTTTTCTTCAGTGGAATAGGCTTATTCAGTCCTTTGCCTCATATCTCAGATGCTCTGTGAACAAAGATTCACCACATCTTCAAAAGAGACACTTCTTGAAAAGCCAGCAAGTCTAGCCTGTCCAGAGACAGACAGTTCTCCTTGAAAAGCCAGCGAGTCTAGCCTGTCCAGAGACAGACAGTTCTCCTTGAAAAGCCAGCAAGTCTAGCCTGTCCAGAGACAGTTCTCCTTGAAAAACCAGCAACTCTAGCCTGTCCCTGCTCACTTGCTTCATTAAATTCCTCTCTACCGTTACCTGCTGCTTAATAGGTTTAAAAACTCAATCCCTTTCTCAACTCTCAACTCGTCTAAAACATTTACATATGCCTCAGATTACTTTTAAGCAACCTTAGACATGCTACACATTGGAAAATGCTACAACAACCATCTTAATTAATGAAAAATATAAACGTTTTTTTTTTTAAAACCTGACTATATGGTAGCCAGCTTATTCCTTAGAGACTTGCAACAGAGAACAGGGCCACTGTCAGGAAAATCTATGTAAAGGCCGGTGTGGTTCTTCAACTCCCAAATGTGCTTTTCCAGAGCACATCACAGAGGTGCTCTTCATACAGCCTGCTGTCACTCAACACCGCACAGATGACATCATGCTGCCATCTGAAAAATACAAGTAAGAGCCTTGGAACTGTGTCTATTTAACTTGCCTCATGCAGCACGTAGCATAATACTGTGTGCATTTGGGCACTTAATAAATGCAAGTGGATGATATAATGCATTTGTTAATCACCAATCATCCCGAAAACTAATGATGTGACCAGAGCTGATGGGTCTACCCAAGAGTGTTCTTATTGAGTGTTGAATACTATTGAGAGACCTCCACTTACACACACACACACACACACACACACACACACACACACACACTCACACACGGAAAAATTTTAGCTTTCAAACAAAGAGGAGGGGCTTTTCCTCTCTGCTAATTAAATTTCTTTCAGAATACACGTATTCTGCTTATTGTGTTTAGAGGAAAACGACATGTATGCATTGATTTAACATCTAAAAAGAAAACACTCAGCTTTGCACATTTCAATCAAGTCAGGCCACAGGATACTTGGATAGAAGAAACATCTAAGGGTAAGATAGTCACAAGGATTGCCTTAACATGACAGCTCCAAAACAGAAAATAATTCAAGGCTACCTCATTCCAGTCACCCACCACTCTTACCTTCAAGTTCTGACCGAGCCCCGGTGGAGAATGGACGGGCCTTTAGCTTTTGCCGTGGCTGCCGAACGGAAGAGTTGAAGGCATAACTGCCCTCTGTCTAAAAGCTGATAAAAGGACCCAACTCATGAACATAAGTTTCTTAGATGTCACATAAAAAACTCAGTACCATCAAAGAAGTTATGTGTGCATTACTGAGCTGTTTAAAAAGCTTTATAATCTAGTATACAGTCAATCAAGCGACATACAGTCAGGATTGCTAGCATAGGTCTGAAAGGTCTTCCTGGAATGAATGTTAGTGGGTTTTGGAAACTTTCCTTTGGATTTCTGTTAAGGGAGTGGTGCGCGTCATTTCATGGAGCACTGACAGGAACCTGCACCGTGTAATGACGTGTATCGTGACGCGTATCATGACATACATCCTGATGTACGTTCTCTTTCATCAAGTCCATGTCGCTGTGTCTGTTTTGATAATATTATTACTTTGGCTGAAGAGTTGTAAACCTGATCAAAGAGACAATAGAGCATCTCTCAGATGGAAATCTGATCAGAAATTTCCTGCCCAAAGGTAACAGGAAATGCTTGGATCAAATGTCAAGACTAAAAGTAGCACCACCATCTGTCTTCCTGTTGAACACATTCTTCCTTGTTCAAGACACTTTGACGGCTTAATGGAGCATCTATAGCCATGAAATGGTTGGTGTTCTAAAACCCTGAATCAAGCATTTTAAGGCTACACATTCTAATTGTTTGTACTCTTAAAGACACAGCATGTTGTTCACTTTGCCATTTAAGTAATAGAAAGCTGGAGTGAATGGCCGCAGCCTCAGGCCCACGGCCCCTAACAGAGGGAAACCCCCTTCTCCATCACCCCTAACTTTGCTTTCTGCTGTTTCCATCCCCTTTCCCTTCATTCATGGATTCTGAGAGATTTTCCTCCATGCCTGTCTCCAGGATAAAGTCTATTTTTAATTATTATGAATCTCTCCTCCACTGGCTTTTACAGAAGCACTCTCTCACCTTCCATCTTACTCAGACACCTCACAGCTAAAACACCAAAAATAAAACCACATATCATTCAGTTAATCAGTGGGTAAACTCATAAGCGTGTGTGCTTTCTGTCTGTTTCTGCTGCTGTGATAAACACCAGGACCAAAAGGAGCCGGGGAAGAAAAGGTTTACCTCATCATATGCTTCAGGTCCCAATCTATCACTGAGGGAAGTCAGGCCAGGAATTCGAGATAGGAACCAAAGCAGAAACCACAAAGGAATCCTACTTACTGGCTCATTCAGCTCACTGTCTTCTACAACACAGGTCTACCTGCATAGGGATGGTGCTGCCCACAGTGGGCTGTACTCTATCACACCCATCAAACTTTATTTCACTATCTGGACTTTAATAAGAGCAGTGTACTGGATTGCTCAGCTACCTTGCTTACACAGCCCCGTTTGGTCCGAGGTTCCCAAATTGCTGCCTCCTAGAATCCCTCTTCTGGGACTATAGAAAGCCACCATGTTGCTAGACATTGTACATAAGAGCTTGCAGGACAAGCAGCTAACCAACCAAGCCACAAGGACACATCCTAACAATAAAACAAGTAGATGTGCACACAATGACTAGAGATGCTGAAACCATTGTAGAACTTTGCTCCATAGATGACAGCGGTTCTCAGAGATAAAGTCAGCTTTTCGTCTCTGTGAGAGTCCCGGAAGCCCATTAGGAGGACTCCCCTTTCAGTTGTTCTAGGACCGTGTGGCCATTAGCTCGCCAGCCGTTTCGCTTTGTGACTGCCAGAGAATCTAGCATTCAGACTAGTAAGTGTGGAGATGGTTTTCTGAGGTTTTAAAAATAAAGTATTAATTATATAACACCAAGAACTCTTGCAATAGGAGTTGCTTGCAACCCTTGACCTTCATGGTAGCTAAATGCTAGTGGTAACTGTTGGCTGCTGTTGAGGTTTGGCTACTCTTCCTGACCCTACCACTATACTTTGGGGCTTTGTCACACTTTACTTTTTAACTTTACTTTCTGTCTTCTGTACAGCATCCCTGGGAAGTGGAAGATCCTCTGCCTCTTCCTTCTCTCCCACAGCTTGGTGTTACTTGAGAATACGTTCATGTCTTCGCTGTCTGCTTGGCATATGGACCATATATATATATTTTTTTTCCTCTTGGACTGTCTGGAAATCCAACTGTCTTCTTTTTCACAAAAGCCAGTGATGACAACCTGGCCTTATGCCAAGGTCTTGCTTTTCTTTCTTTCTGCCTGGTTATTAACTCTAAAGAATCTATCACATGTAGTTCATTAGGCAAATGTTATCAGCTAAAAAGAGTTAAAGCTGTGAAAAAAATTTTTTTTTCTTTTTCAGGTTAACAGAAAAGGATCTGCTCACTGGCTAAAACAAAACAAAATGAATTGTCCTGACTGGTAGATCTAGACAATGAACAGGGTAATGCTTTTAACAGAACTGAGCTGGGGGGGGGGCGGGGTCAGGGCTCATTTTATGGCGCTTTTCATGTTTAGGACAAAGTCAGTGGTGAATTAGACATTTTCATAAAAGACACAGTCGATGAGCCCAAGACTTAAGGAGATTAAGTTGCTTATCTAAGGAAATATATAGAACAGAGACGGGCTCACACCCTGGTCCTCGACTCTGCAGCCACAGAGGGAGGGGGAGATATTCAGGTTTCATCTAGTCTCAGAATGCCCCCCCCCCACCCTTGTGAACAGAAGAATTATGTTTCTCTAGTCCAAATTATTGCTGAAATACATCTACTTTCCTGCGGGTTGTGGGTGGCTTCGGGCTTTTATATCTGTCCTTATTAGAAGGGACTTATTACAATTACTTCAACTCAGCCACTTTGAAAGGGCCAGAGGACACTGAGAACTTGGTCAAATTTAATAAGAAACAGAGATTTGCCTCCGAGGGTGCTTTGCTCCGTTACCGGGAAGACAGTGAGGAGAGTATGTGGGCTGTAAGAGAAACCAAGATAAATTTAGAGCACTCTATATTTTGGTAAAAGCCAGACGAGAAATAGAGGATGAAAATAAGTCCAGGCGAGGGAGAGTCAATGAGACCATGATTTAAGTTCTCTCCTGCCTTATCCAATTCTTCTTTTTATTAATTCTGTATTAATTCTGCTAGATTCTCGGAAAGTTTTTTTTTTTTTTTGCCTGAAGCTACGGTTACATGCATGGCAGAACACTTCTGTTCATGCCGGTTAATAGGAAGATCTGTTGTGGTTAAGATTGACAGGGGTGAGCCGAGGTGCGTGGGAGGCAGAGGCGAGAGCTGCTCCTTGGCTTTGTTCTGTCGTTAATGGGGAACAGACATCAAAACACCTCCCGAAATGCTCATTTACCTCAATCAGATTACGCTGGGCATTACAGCAGCCTTTACGCCGCCTTTATCCTAGGACTATGAATGAGACTCTTTGAAGAAGCCACCAGCGTTCTTACAACACCCCTCACTCTTCGAAGACTCATCTGACCTGAAGTGTGATCCAGCCGGTGCACATGCGTCTGTGGGTTTTTGACCATTATTTCACTTTGCCCAAATGTTAGCTAGGCCTTTTATGTAGCAAGAGAGAATTCTTTATGACAATGGCTTATATGTAGTGTTAAAGTACAATAAATGGGGTTACACAATCCATTTAAATTTAATAACTCACATCCTTTAAGACATGAAAATTTATTTAAAAATCAGTTATGCCTTTCTTCCTTGTTAACTGTGTTTTCCTACATAGAATCCCCCCGCCCTTGACCAATAATATTTACTCAATGACAGGTCATTTTAAGGATTAGAGATAAGGCAAACAATATAAAGAATGTAATATGGGGAGCTGAGTATATGGTTCAGTGGGGACAGAAGCTTGCCATGTCGTATATGTTGTGAAATTGAGATCCAATCTCCCAAACCTACATAAAAGCCAGATCTGTCACCCCAGAGACAAAAACCAGAGAATCCGAGGAGCCCTGGGCCAGCTAGTATGGCAATTACAGCAGAAGATAAAAACAGGCATTGACTCTGGGGTGCTGACAAGATGGCATGTTGACCTTAGATCTGCACACGCACCCAAATTCACATACATAAATGGTCTCTCTCTCTCTCTCTCTCTCTCTCACACACACACACACACACACACACACACACACACACTTTGTATACACACATAAAGATACATTAAACATTTATAATTGTTCCTACATAATGCTTTCAAACTAAAGAAAGAGTTTAAAAATGTTAAATTGTAGAGTAAGATGTTTTCTAATCATGTGGTGGGCCAGACTATGACTCAGTAAGCTTCAATTTGTGACATGAGCCAATAAAGGTCCACCAGAGAGACTACAATCTGTAGACAAATAGCTGAAATGATTTGTTTGGGTGAATCCAGCCCATATTTTTCCATCTTGTAAGTTTGCTTAACTTGATTGTAAATACTGCTTTCCGGTCATTTACTGGAATCATATGTATTAAGTTTATAGGTGGTTATTTGCATAGGACGTCTGCTGCCTGGTTTGAAGCGTTTGGACTCTGAGGTGTACACTTCTCACTGCTCTTCTAAGGCGAAGCACGTGACTGACAGATCCAAGGCCTGCCAGGCAACAATCTAAAGACCATCGGATACGTAGAAAAGCCTTCATGCTCTCCCCTGTGTGGGTTTCCTGGCCCAGCTCAGGGTGTTCCCTTTCACCGCTGACTTGAGCATTTATATGCAGTTTGAGTTGGTTCAAAGTGACTGCGGGTGGCGGGGAGGCTTCAGGCCGTTAGGTGGAGATTACAATTAAGTTCTTGTTTTCCATACAGAAAGGGCCAATTGTGGAGTACATCTAGAAGAGTCTGGTTATGTGTGAGGTTGATACCCTTGGATTGACCGGGTTGCCTTTGAAGGGCTAGAGAGAGTGTAATGTATGTCTTATTAACCTTTAAAAAAAAGAAAAAAAAAGGTATTTCATAAATTATCAAAAGATGAGAGGCTGAAATTCTCATTTCTTTTCCAGAGATGTTTAAGATTGACAATAAAAGCCACGATGCATTTAAAAGAACAGAAGACACTCCAGACTGTGGAGATGGGGTCGGCGGCGATTTTAGCTAATTCAGAATCAGGCTAATCCATTGGATCATAATTTCCGATGTAAGTTTTTAGACCTTTAAAGGTTTTAGCAGTTAGAATGCTAAGAGTAAAACGGGAGGCACTATTTAGCAGAACCTTGCAATGCTTTAGCACATGGGTGCACAGGATACTTTAAAGTAAAAATATTATATTCAGTACAGTTTAATGTAGAGTTGATTTAAAAATATAATCAAATAATCCTAAAAGTATATTTCTTTAGTTAGTTTTTGTTTTTGTTTTTGTTTTTGTTTTTGTTTTTGTTTTTGTTTTTCCTGCAAGGCTTTTAGCTTTTTGGAACTTCACTCAGCTGTAGTCTGAATCTTCGAAGCTTGGACTCTTGCAGGAAAGATATGAAATAGAGCAAGAAGGGACCCGCGGGCAGAAGCATGGTGGTAGAAGTTTAGAGCAGAACATCACCAAGGCTGCAAAGCATGATGGTAAAAACCCAGAGCGGATCATCCTCAAGGCCGCAAAGCATGATGGTAAAAATCCAGAGCAGATCATCGCCAAGGCTGCAAACGTCCAAGCAGCCGAGCGAGTCAGTCAAGTCCCATATCACGAAGCTGAATAAAGTGCACAGTGCATCTGGCAACTTGGAATTCATGGGTGACCTTCCTTGAAAGTGCACTTTGAGTGGAATGGTGTGGTTGGGAACAGACTGCTTAGGCTGGAAGAGAAAATGCAAATTGGAAAATTAGAGACAAAAGGGAAGGTTACATTTTTTAAGTCCTGATGGGATGTAGGGGAGTAGGATGGGAGAGGAAATTACAGGGAGTAGGGAGAGCACCGAGGAAGAAAGGCAATTGAGAATGTTTACACAGAGAGGCTAAGCCATAGGGTGTGTGTGTGTGTGTGTGTGTGTGTGTGTGTGTGTGTGGCAGTGGGAGGCTAATAAGGTGAGAGAGCAGTGATCTATAACGCCGGCTGCACACATGGTGTATTCATGACTCAGTGTCCAGTCACGCTCAGAAGCACCTACTTGAATTCTGTTTAAAAAGAGTTTGATAATGCTACAAGGAGGTTCTGTTTCTCATATTGACTCATGGGCCACAAGATGGCTCAGCATGGCATGTGAAATACCTCCTGTGAAGCTTTCGGATCTTTGAAGCAGACTTCTAACAGTTGTCCTCTGATGTCCATATGAGCACTGGGATATGGGAACTCACACCCATTCACAGTCACCATAGGCACCAGAATCACACACACACAGAGACACAGACACACACACACACACACACACACACACACACACACACACACACAAATAAAATGAATTTAGAGTGCATGCTCCTGCATTTGATGAGTTATTTCATTCATCCTCATAATCTTTGAGTTCTAATTAGAGTATTTGGAACACTTGTATGAGCATACTCATGGGCATGCATAGCTTAAATCTATTATGTTTTTGTGTTTTATATTCTCCTTTCTGATTTTCCCTTCCTCTACACTTAGGTAGTCTTTTCAATCTACCTTTTATTTTCATTTTTATTTTTCAAAGGTCAACAACTTTTTAATGAATAATTGTGGCAAAATGCTCTGTTAAATAGGCAAATATAAAACACACATTACAAAATAAAGAAATCATTTCCCATTTTTAAAAATCTCCTATGAATACAATTTTGTGATGTATGTGTGATGGGGACTGGAACTTGAACTTACAACCTTACACATGCTCTGCTTCTAAGCTGTATCCCCCAACCCATAAGTACTTCTGTTTTTAAAAAAAAATTTAATTTTTGGATACATTCATGCATAAGAACAATTTTCTCAATGACTTAACCCTTCTCTTCCACCAGCTCTTCCCATGCACAGCCCTCTACCTCTTATATAAGCCATTATTGTATTGGCTCGAGTCTGAGTTATACCTGGGGTCTCAGTTTATTTAGCAAAGGATACAAACTAAAAGAACTAAAGCTTACAAGTTTATAGCACAGCACAGTGGCTTCTAGGTGCTTGCCTCCACCATGGGTGATAAAATAGTGCTTAATCCTCACAGGAATGTGTGACGCGTGGCCATCCACAAAGGCTCGCTTGGACTTCGGTGTCCACATGTAAGCATCGAGCACCTCCCATGACATTACTTACCCAGCCTCTAGTTTTCTCCAGTCAGGAGGATAGAATGTGCCCTAGATTCTAGGTGAACTAAACCAGGAATTCCCCACAAACTGTGCTGCTTCTAAAAATAACCTACACACCCCTCCAGTATGGAGTAGGGGCATCCATCAAGCAGGGCATCCCGAGGACTTTCAATGTCACCGTTTAGAAGCCTGTTAAGAGTCTGTTCCCAAAACCTTTGGGTTGTTCAGTGTTTGGCAAGCTCAGGTGGGAGTCAACTGTTTATTGCAATTGTATTCATTTATTGCCACAGTTTAACTCTATTCCCTGCAATACTCATGCTGAAACTTAATCCCCACTGTAGTCACACTAAAGAGTGTGGCTCTTGGGGAAGTGACTGAGTTTTGAGAAATCTACTTCCACTGACGGGATTTTTTTTTTTTTTTTGTGCTTATACATGATGGTGAAGGGCACCCACACCTTTGGGAGACAGCTTTCCCCTCTTCTCCAGGTGAAGACTTATCTAGAGATTCCCTCCAAGATGCAGAGAGCAGCTTCACCAGACTTGTATGATCTAGTTTCTTTTGCCTTGGAGTTCCCAGTCTCTAGAACTACACACAGACACATTTTGATGATTTTATAAGAAGTTGTAATTTTGTTACAGTGGTCCAGCACGGCAGCCCACATGCCCTAAGATATGTTTGTAGATACAGTTAAGGTCAGTGAGAACGGATGTAAAGAAACTTATTAAATTACCAATTTCAATTTTGCATATAAAGTATCTCCTTAACAATTGTTTTTTAAACCCTGCAATTATTTCATAAATAAAGGTCATTTTATCAGCAAAATATGTGGAGCAGTGACTCACAGCCTTCTTAATGCTGCGACTCTTCAACTTTAGAATGACCTGCCACCATAAATTTATTTTTGTTGTTACTTTGTAACTATAACTTTGCTACTGTGTTGATTCATAATATAAGTATCTGATATATGCAGGTTATCTCATACACGACCGTTGTGAAAGGGCCTTTTGACTCTAAAGGGGTCATGACCCCTAGGTGGAGAACCCCTGATGCAGAAAGACTGACTGACAGACTAAGGACGCTTTCAGGAGGCAGCATTCACATGCGCACATGCACATCTATGCTAAAGCAACGAAAATGATATAAATAAAATAAACAATAAATATAAATATTTAATATTATTGAGCACTTACATTTAAAAGCTGCAAGCTTATTCTATGGCCCCTTTTCATGCTTTCACAATTATTAGTTTGAAAGTCTATGCTTGGTGTCTGTCACATAATGAAACTTATCTATCCAAGTTTTCCCCTATATTACATTTTCCTGGTTAAAATAGAAAATATAATTTCACGTAGAAGTATTGATTTCTGAGGGAAGATCAGAGCCTGGGAAACGCCATCCTGGTGACTTTGGTTACCTATAACAGATTGTCTGTGAAGCCTGTAAGAGTGGAACTCAAGAGTCTTCAATGGATTGTGATATGCTGCATATGGGTTCAGGGAAGGGCCTAGTGCCAACTGCATCAAAAGAGACTTATCATGAGAAGAAAGATTTTGCCAGACTGTAGGGGAGTGTTTGGAAACCCTTCTCCTGGAAGAATTTCATGGTCCTAATGTCTACTGCTTGGTTTCCAAAATAGAAATAAGAAAGCTATGTAGACATCATTTTCAAGAAGTCTTTGAAAAGGTGTGGAAATAAAATTAACGGGCAAGAAAAAATGAAGTGGAAACTTAAGGGTTCTTTGGAAAGTCGATTGGATGGTGTTTTGCTGGGGTGAACACGTGAAGGAACATTTCGTAAAAGTGGAGCTGATGGGGTCTGCAACCCTATAGGTGGAACAACAATATGAACTAATCAGTACCCCAGAGCTTGTGTCTCTAGCTGCAAATGTAGCAGAAGATGGTCTGGTCAGCCATCATTGGGAAGAGAGGCCCCTTGGTCTTGCAAACTTTATATGCCCCAGTACAGGGGAACACCAGGGCCAAGAAGTGGGAGTAAGTGGGGAGGGGAGCAGGGCGGGGGGAGGGTATAGGGGACTTTCAGGATAACATTTGGAATGTAAATAAAGAAAATATCTAATAAAAAAGTTTTTAAAAATTTAAAAAATAAATTACCAGGTTAAAAACAAAAAATAAACACAGGTGTGAAAGGCAGACTCATGAAGCAACGTTTTGCTGAAGTAGACACAGGAGAGAGGATGTTCTGCTAAAGCAAGCATGTGAAAGGACACATCATGAAAGATGCTTTGCTAATGACACCATATGTATTGGTCTGCTTTACACTGCATAGTTGAGCTACATTTGTCAAGACGCCATAGAGAGAAACGCACCAAAACCCTTCTGGTGCTGCGCTGCAGTTTGTTGCTGCTTCTGTGGACTTAGGCTGGCTGGATGCACGTGCTGAGGAGTACCAGCTCTCGTGGAACATGTTCTGAGAGATGATGAACATGCTAGGGTCATATCATAGGACATGAACGATCAGATTCTGTACTCGTAGATAGCATCCCGTTAATTCCTCAGCAGCACATTCTGCAGATGAGGATCCGGGCATTGCCCAAGCCCTCCATCACTCATGGGAGATACAAGTCAGGGACCTTGAATTCATAGTTAATGACAGAAAGAAACCCAGATGTTTCCGCCATAAACATTAGCTATAATTTTTATATTTTGAATCCCCCCATCCTCACATACAAGGGATTTGATGTGTGAAGTATTTTGCCTGTATGATCTCAGCTTTTCTCACAGTCGAATTGGAGCTACTATCCTCATCTAAATAGACTTAGAGGCTTAGAACTTAGGCCAGTCATCTTCATTTAGAGGTCTGTTAATACCTGAGAGCCACATTTTCTGCAGCACACAGTTGATCTTTTTGGAGGGGTAATGTTCTGAACGTCATCAATAGAAGTAGGAGAACTTGGGAAACCAAAGCAAATTCTACACCTTTCTGTCCGAGCATTGTCTGTCATTAATAAACGACTGTCTTTCATCCCGTTTAGAATTAATCGCTTACAAACTCTACAGGACTACAATTAGGTAGGCAGGTTCCAGCCAACTGTATTGAATAAACTCATGGTTTTAATGTTCTCAACATCAATGTATAAGATCATATTTACTCTGGCAAATTGGCTGGGTAGATGAAGGTCCCTGCCTGAGGCTGGTGACACATGTTAGATCATTGGAAGAGAGAGAGAGAGAGAGAGAGAGAGAGACAGAGACAGAGACAGAGAGACAGAGACAGAGAGACAGAGACAGAGAGAGAGACACACACAGAGACACAGAGACACAGAGACACAGAGAGAAACACACAGAGAGAGAAACAGAGAGATCTACATACACATAGTTGTTCTTTAACATCCACATCCACAACGTGCCATGTGCCCCCCCATACAATTCTTTAAGAAGATCACATTTGATTATTTATTTATTTCACCTGAAAGCATGGCTGCACAATGAGAAGTAGAATTAAAATTTATATTGCAACAATAATGCCATTAGATTTAAGGCTGTATTTTTTGCATTATAGAACATATTAAAAAGCAGAATTTGTAGTTGTATGAAGTTATTTCTGTGATTCCTGGGAGTCACTGACTTGAGCACCATCTAAAGAAATTTTAAGAATCGACTTCCAAATGAAGGCATGAGTTTAAATGGTGTAATTAGTAGACTGTTAATTTCAATCGCTCTCAAAGGAAGGATTCCAAAGGTTGCCAGAGGAAAAATGTTATCTCAGTGAAGCCCATGCAGATCCCCAGGATATGAGAACAAGCTTCAACTTTTTTAGAACATTGGGTTTAGTTGCCCAATTTTCATTTTTTCCTATAATTCCAACTAAGTATAAATCTAAGAAGTATATGCAATTTTAAGATTTTATAATTGTAAGGCTGTGTGCAAAATTATAAGAGATTCAAAATAAGTGGGTAAGTTAAACGCATTTCCTCTGGAATATCGGGGGCGAAATTGTTCTACAGTTTAGACCAAATTTGTAGTGGGTGCTCTCAATGTTTGGCCCTATATTTTTATACAAATGCTTCCTTTCAGAAATTCATTTTGACAGTGGAATAGCTTTAGTTGACCCACTTGGCTAATAGTTAAATCCACATGCACTAATGCAACAGTTTCAATCCTTAGCTACTCTCTATCCGATGCTGCAGGATATGTTTCAATAGATCCTCACAGTTTTCTGTCCACTTGATCAGAAGGCAGTATATCACAAAGGACTAAGAAGAACTCTGTCCACTTGAAATCAGTTACATTCCGAATACTCATTAAGCAAGGCAGGGCACACTGAGTTGCTCAAAGGATATTCACACTCTTCAGGTGGAGCAGGGTAAGAGATGTCACAAAAGGAGAGGTTTCACAGGGGAGAACATTTGAAAGACTGCCGAAAGTATGTCCCATGTGAAGGCCTCTGCCTACCCCTGAAAGGGTGCCAAGGAAACCCACACGGACAGAGTAGCTGATGTGTTTGGACTGCAGTCTCCTCATAGAGTGTCCCCTCTCTTCACCTTGTCTGCCTTCTCTCCTGACTGTCATTTGCTCTTACACATGTAGATTTTCTTTGTGCCTTCCTTCTGATTTTTTGTTTAGCAAGCAATTTTCTGAGTTATATGACATTATATACCAAAACAATTTCTCTTCTTATAGAGTTGTTCAAATATTATAAGAACAAGAGATTACAAAGATCACATAGAATCCTACCCATCAAGCAAAACCAAATGGCTCTGTTATCCATAATTCCTGGACACACGAGATTGTTTAAATCTAAGCCAGATAGTCATCAGATCTTAAACCCAACTTCTAAATTGTTATTTTAACTTATATTTCAAAAGGTTTCCGTAAGCAATATTTTTCTTCAGAATTTAAACAAAACAGCCCATGAAAGTTCGTGAAAGTTTCTTTTAAAAAAATCATTGAGAGTGTTGTGCAATGCTTTGATTATGTTCACTCCTATTATTCCTAGGTCCCCTTTCATCAACTTTAGGTCTTGCTTTTTTTGTTTTTTTGTTTTGTTCCCTTAAACCTTTCAAGATCAATTTGTGATGCCAACTTTGTGTGTGTGTGTGTGTGTGTTGGGTTGGGGGACTCCTGGTGGAGAATTGTCAATTTACCAGGAGCTACACTTGTAGAGAAAGCTTTCTCTTCTACCAGCAGTTAACAATTGCCAATAGCTCGTGGCTAGGGAGGCATTAGTTCCCAACTCCTGTCTCCACACTGTAAGTTAGCTCCCAACTCCTGTCTCCATGCTGTAAATTAGCTCCCAACTCCTGTCTCCACGCTGTAAGTTGGCCTGGCTTTGGGCTTGTGCAGGTTTTGGTTTTGTGCCCGTCCTTGAAGATAGTGTTGAACATCCTAACCCACCCAACCTTCACTCCATTTATGATGGCTTGATTCCATTCGAGCCACCCACCCACCACACTCAATTCGAGGGAAGCTAATCAAACCATGGTCTCTCTACTTAAACCTACAGCATATTAGGTGTGACCAGTTCTTGCAAGACTGCATTTGAAGAAACATTTTTCTCGTGGCACACATGTGACTTACTACTTAGGAAGTAGGAGAAAAAGAGAATAATGTTTTACAGTTCATCACAAGACTCAACTGATTGATAAAGAATGGAATGAGAGGTACTTTTCACAGGGGAAACTTTTATAACAAGATCGATTTTTTAGTTTTTATTTTTTTGTCTTAAAATTTGCTATCTGAACAACAGATGAGAAGAATATTCTCTAAGATTCTCTATGCTCTGCGTTGCGGGAGCTCCAGGAGCTCAGGATAACCCCCAGTATAGTTACACAGCTAGCCTGTACCCAATACCATCTTTGTTTTATTCTCCAAGTCAGCATAAAAATAGGCATAAAGGGGAACTTTGGGGACTAATGCTATAAAGTGAACCTGAATGGTGTTGGTGTGGGAGGCAGGTTGTTTTCATTTAGAGTTCAGGAAGGTGTGCTCTAGGGATGGAGAGATGGCTCATCATTTACCAGCACTGGCTGCTCTTCCAGAAGACCTGGGCTCAATTCCCACTATGGGCTCTAACTTCAGTTCCAGGACATCTCACACATGCACCCCATTCTGGCCTCTGTGGGGACCAGGTATGCATGTGGAGCAGGCAAATACTCATACACATAAAACAAAACAAGCTTAAAAAAACATGTGTTCTAAGGAAGCCAGATCTTGAGTGTTGATGAGAAAGGGAAACTAGTTGGAAGTTGGCTAATCAGTAGTTTTCTTGAGCAGACTACTTAAGCAGAGAAGAACAGAAGGAGATGGAGAAGTGGGCCATGAAGACTCTCATGCATGTCCTACTATGCATGCTGTTGCTGTCTTCTATGTGGTAGATGCTGAAGAGTGAAGGCAAAGAACTGGACCGAACTGGTTTTTCCACTTCAAGGAACCTTTCCAGGGTTAAGAAGGAGCCTAAATTTAACAGAACACCATCCTGAGGTCATGGATAGTCAACACTGAGAAGTGAATGTGCTATATCTTCAAAGAGAGATGGCTGCAGGGAATCAGGAAGGGTCTAAAGAGGAGGGGAGGAAGCTCAGCCAAGCCGAAGGACAGACATCGTTCATGATAGCAACGGGAGGCAGTTTGTCTGGCTTTGCGCAAACCTTTAACTTGCTAACTTGGGAAGTTTTGGTTTAACGTGTCTCAGTTTCTCCATCCGTTATTTAAGGGCGATACAATGTTACATCATTTTGTGGAGCGGAAACAAAGTTTATTCTCACAGAACAGCCTGGAGCTTGGGGTGTGTTTCCTTCTGAGAGAGGACATTGTTCTGCCCTACTCAGGAGTTCAGGCGCAGCTTACCTCCTAATCATTTTCTATTATACTGAAGCAGGAACGTGTGGCCCACAACCTGAGGTTATTGACCTCCTTCCCAGGCTCTTCTAGGTAACTGAATCTCATGCCTAGACTCCCAACCATTGTCTCAGGTCCTGATCCTAACCAAACGCTTGGCCTTGTCATTTCCTTGACTTAGATCAATGATTCTAAAATATCAGAACATTTAGGCACTGTTTGGAAGAGCTTCTAAAAATACACCTCTTCACATTTTTTCCCACAGAAATTCAGTTTCAACTTGCCAGGGGTGCAGCCACGAGATGTGGCCTATAAATCATGCTTTTATGGATGCAGGCATAGAGGAGAGTTTATCACGTTCTGCCGATGGAACTCCTTCATCCTGAAGCATCCACTAGAATACTGACAATGGTCTAGATTACCAAATATCTATTGAGCATCTACTGTATGATAGCTACCTTTATAAGTAGTGTAAGCATATCATTGTAAATAAGACAATATTTCCAATGTAATAGAGAGACTAATAAGTCAATAGCAAATAGAACAGTTCTGCCTTTTGAAATTCTCCTTGTTCCCCTGTTGTCTAGCTCATCTGTGTGCACCAGCTTTCTTGTCCCGACCTTCTTGATATGTTTCGGCACTTGGTGCTCTCTCTACACAGTGTTATTTGGCTGGCAACCCCATCTTAAAGAACCTGATGTAAGGTTGAACTCGAGTTAACCAACAAGCCTGCACCTTCCAGGTTACTCTCTAACAAGCCTGCTCCTGGCACGTCACTTCCTAACAACCACCAATCAGGAAAGCAGAAGTTAAGTTTACGGATTGGCTCTCAGCACCAGCCAATTACTTTAAAGGGCATCAGAATTCCATAAGAGCTGCTCCCCTCCCAATCAGATGTGTGCCAGGCTAGAAACCCCCTTACTTGTTTGCTTACTTCTACAAACGCTTGCTTGAAACTGGGCTCCGGGCTTTCCCCTCTCGTCCTGCTGAATCAGGATCAGCGTGAGCACAAGCTCGAGCTTGAATAAAAAGACCCTTGTGCGTGGGACTGTGTCGACCCCATCGGGGCAGCTCCTTGGTGACCTATTGGGGTTCGTGAACAGGCACAACAGACCGATTCTCAGCACTCAGGCGAGCTGTGTGCTGTATGCCTATTCACCTTTGTACTAGAAGCACCAAGCAGTTAGGAGTTACAGATGGATAGGCTGAACACGAGACAGGATAAGTTCTAGGAGAGCAAGGGAAAACTGGAAGTGCATAGTGACAACTGCTCTTAGAAAGCCAGGAGATCAGAGGAGTGAATGAAAGTAGGCCATAGAAAGGTGCAGTGGGAGCGTCAAGTGTGTGTCGCTAACAGGCTTGGTGGGTGGGATGTGTGGCTGCTGCAACCATGTAGCTAATAACTGCACTGTTGTAAGGATATTATTTGGGGGAGAGTACAGAGTACATAGAAAGACAGATGTAAAGGGAGCCACGGCCGTATTTCTGAGATGGAACTGCCTTTTGTTTTAACATATCATATTGTATCAGGAAACTCTCAATGCAGCGTGTTTTTAAATGAAAGGTGATGTTTACAGACATTCTTATTTTCTTCTTCAATATGAAAATGTGCTCAATAATTTGATCACTAGTCTACTTGTCAAAATACAGTCCGCATTTTAAGAATGTCCAAAAGTAAGACTTATTGTGGCTGGCTGAAACTTATGTCCTTTGTAAATCTTGAAAGACCACTTGCAAAACACTGACTGTGTATTTCTCTTCTCTCTTTTTCTATCAGATTCTGGCAAAATAACACTTCACATCCAGAATTATAAGCATAGAATACATGACTAGTGAGAAAAGCATTGGTGATCTATTTCTTCCTTAAGCTTACAGCCCAGTGGAAGCTAAGGAAGGGAGTCAATCTTTGTTGATGGCTTCTTCCGTTCTAGCTTCCTAATTGGTTATCTATTAATCATCCCTGCAGGGGAGAAATGTTCAAGTAAATCCCTGGTTCTTCCTCCCAGCCCTATGCTCCTAGAAATAAGACTCAGACTCAAGCTATATTTACAAATGACTTGGTCTTATAGCTAAGCTCTTCTCTGACTAGATATAACTTACATTTTTCTAGTTAGTCTAGCCTACATTTTGCCACATGGCTAGTTACCTGTGCTCAAGTACCATGGGTTTGGCTTATTGTATTTTCTGTTGAATCTTCCTCCTGCCTCTCTCCTCAAACCCTTTCTTTCTCCTGGGTATCCCATCTCTATTTTCTGCCTAAGCCACAGGGCATACACTTTTTAACAGACAGGTGATTCATCCATCCAATACACAAGATATTCTCTCTTGTGAGGAAAGAGGATATTCAGTAGAGGACAGAGATGTGGTGGGAAGGAATCCCTGTACACATCTCACTGATAAACAGCTCTCTGCTACTTTTACGAGTGAGCACTTGGACTGGTTGCTTTGTGAGAGGACTTAGCGTGAGCTAAGACTTTATGCCAAGTACCTGTTGTGTTTTCTGGGGAATTAAAGACCCAGCTTTTCCTTCTTGGAGCTCACTGGCTAGTGGTAGAGAGAGTCATGGGATGTCCTTTACACCAGAGTGGCCAGGTGACTTACTTTGATCTGAATCAACCTCAAAGATGCAATTTATACGATCTCGGCAGCATCTAATACAACCTTAAATTCATTTGGTTCATTTAAAAAAAACTTCTTAAAACAAAGATCTGGAGCCCAGAGTTCTCTTAAAGTGTCCTGAAGTTTATTCTGAGCAAAATACTTTTTTTTTTAATGGCAGAAAGTTGGTCTCATAGGAGGGACCCACCTAACAGTCCCCTTTAGATGAGGCAAGCCCTTTAGTGCTGTCGTCCCTTGGGGAGAACACCTGCCCAAGTCCTGGGGCCTGCAGTTGTCACTGCTGCTGTTCTTCTGATCACCAGCAGCTGCCAATAGCATTCTGCAGCAGGTCCCCAGGTGGCAGTGTTCTCAGTCCTTTATGAAGGGTGTACAAAATCAGATGACATGTCCCTCTCCAAGGTACTAATAGTTCTTCCCCAGGATCATGCAATGTTTTCTAGTCCTGTGGTGCCTGCGGCCCTCCCCCCCCCCCCCCAATATCTGGGGCTGTCAGTTTGGTCTCCACCCGAGTAAGACAACCTTTCAAAAGGTTCACTAAGACAGAAAAAAGGTTTTATTATATGCCACTAAAGGGGAATGGCATTTCAGGTAGGTAATGCTGGATATTGCCCTTAGAATAAGCAAGTACTACCTCTTTAAGGATGTTCATCATTCAGAAAGATGAGGTCTGTCTATGAGTCCTTTGTTTTCTCTACTATGAGAGACATTCACATGACTCTCCACAAAACAACATTACAAACCTATTTTTTCCCCTGAACAACACTATTATTATATCCTTGTTATCCATGTAAGGATGGGCTTTCGACAGTTTGAGGAAATATGAAGATGTTAGCCTTCCATTTGAAAATGAGTCTGGAAACTGCCATAGGTGAGTTAACCGTTTAATAGTCAACTACTGAATTGTTTCCTGAATAATTGTCACCCGTAAACATCGAAATTTCCAGAATTAAGATGATAACAGCATTAAAAGCAACTCATAAGTCTTGGAAAACCTGCCCTCCAGGCACCTTTCCTGGCCTGGCCTTTCCGTGACCTTGTAACATGAGGTAAACTCCCCCACAATAGAAATAAGATGTGAAGAAGGTGCCTGGTTTCTCTTAGTTCTTCTTCCATAACAAAATACTATATAATAGAACTGAAGACCTAACACAGACAGCCTGTTTCACTTTTGCACATTAAACTCTTGACCAGAAAAAATTGCATTGTGCTCAATCAGCTCCTGTTATGTCATGAGGCTTTGATCTATGGGACCCCTTATCTGCTGCAGTCTACGTAAAATGAATGAGAACTCTCCCTCTCGTCTCTGTGAGTCTTGCCTCGTGGATATCGCTTGCTTGGCCTCACTCCCTTTTAAACTGTGACCGTCCCTTGCATTGCTTCCCGGTGAGGATTCTTTTCTCCTTGACGAACCCAGACCCTTTATCCCTTTCCACAAAAGAGCCCAGCAGATGTCAGTTCACATTTGTCAAGCCCAAACCACATAATCTCTTTAGCATGGGATGTTTTACTACGTCATCTTGGGGGCTCTCTCTACCATTTTTAATTAATCTCCAAAATTGCTTAGTAAATGAACTACATGATCAAGAAACATTTGAGAAACCTTGAGGGGAGGACGTGGATTCTTTTCTCCATCTCATTTCCATAATGGGGAATATTTAATAAGTGAACTGTGGCAGTCCATTGTCTGTGAGCACTATAATTTCAGAACACAGGGCACTATATTTTAAACTTAGTTGCTTAGGTTAAAAGATGTAATTCGTTAAGTTTTGACCTTCAGGATGCTGTAGGAAAGTGTGAACATCACTGTAAGATGGTTATTTCTATGAGGTAGAACTCATTACTACTGTAGGATATTATTTTGGTAGCAGTAAAGAAGTTGAAAAATAATTACTCTTGCCTTTGGGCAATAGTTTCAGTTTTTTAATAGTATTTAATCAAAATCCTTATCAAAACATACAATTAATACCTCATTCTTTTCTGGGAGAGTTTGTAATTTATTCTAAATGCATGAGCAACTTAAAAATACATACTTTCTTTAGAAGCCACAGAGTTGAAATGGGTCCTGTAATTGAGAGTTTAAAATTGGTTCTACCTTTAAAAACCAGAGTAATGTACTCTAAATATTATATTCTTAAAACATTAGCGCTACTTTTTTTTTAAAAGCAAACCCTTTAAAGCCAGTTTCTTTGTCAAGTAATCAGAGTATCCATTAATACCCGGACATAAGAAAACATTAATGTGTCCTCTAATCACTGTGGATGTAACGTGTTTCTCCATGCATTCTCTCTGTGCCAACTGCGGCAGGAAACGTCGAGGAAGCCTTTGGGGAAATGTCTTTGAACGTTTGTAAGACTGACACAGGAGCACACTCATACTAACAGCTTAGAGTGAAGCAGCTCACTTCGGAAGTGCATACCACTGAGAACAGTGTACAAACTGGATTCCTAGAGAAGTCTGTTTGGCTGTTTGAGTCTTAGTTGAGGCTGACATTACGATTTCCTTAAGTAATTAAGAAGCAGTTCATATGAGGATTTAACAGAAACTTCCTGACCGAGTTCTTAATTTCTAAACGCAAAGTTTGAAAAACCAGTATTGGCAGCTCACAAAGCCATCAGGCAGAGTTAAGTTCTGGAGCAAGCACAGGTAGGTCTGATAGACTAACTTTATAAAGGCTAGTTGATTTAACTTAAGGGGTAAATTTATGTTTCCGTTAGTTTAGTTAGAAAGGGACTCTTTGCTTTGCTTCATTGTAATTTAGGTTCCTTTTAAGACTGTATATTATTAGCAGATTCAGGGTGTCAGAGCGTAAGACATAGTCGGAAAAGGGCAGCAAATGGAAGGTGTTTCCAAGTATTGTGACTGCTGAGAATTACCGAGTGGGGAATTCTCTGAATTCTTTTCTGAAGTGCTACAGAGGCAGAGAAAAGGCTTTTTCTAGGATTTATGGATTTTTCTATGAACATATTGTCAATTTCTTTATACGGGTTCCTTGTATAAAGGTCTGGTCAGCTGCTGTTAATTTAGACAAAGTTACTTATTTATTGTTCTTGATATATTATCCAAATATTTTCTTTGGGGAAGATTTTTTGTAGATTTATTTATTTTTGTTTTGTATGTCTGTGCACCACATGCATATCTGGTGCCTATAAAGATCAAAAAGAAATCCCCTAGAACTGGAGTCTCAGACCATGGAGAGCTGCTACCAGGGTTCTGGGAATCCAACCCAGGTCCTCTGCAAGACCAGCATGTGTTCTTCACTGCTGATCCATCTGTCCAGCTCCAGCCTCCAAATGTTTTCAAGAATTACTAACATTGAACTCTGAGAGAAAATAAGTAATCTGTGTTGTGAAATATAAAGTTATTTGGGTTGTTTATCAGATTGTTTCCTGTGTTTTACTAATCTTCTGCCCCCCCCCACACACACACACACACTGATTCACAGTGGGCTGGATCAGGATTTCTATATATTTCTGCATAGTTAAATTCTTACCTTATGTTCAAATATTACACACTAGGAAATAACATAATGTACACCTTCGTGTCAGGGCATGGACTGCCGCCCACTGGCCGAAGAATGGTGTTCAATGTGGAAGATGTTCGCTGAGTTTTACCTGGATGCTAGTTAGTTCTAAAAGGTCCTGAAAGTGCCATGGGGCCTTGTGGACTCCAGGTTCAGGACTGTCTTCAAGGAATGTAAGGATGTGTCTAATTTTTCTTGGAGGACTAAGGAGGGGTTATTGGGTGGTCAGTGCCCATCGCATGCCTTCTCTAGACTTGACTTCCCAGGACAAGGCACCAAGAGCTCTGATGAACCTGGGGAAGGGATAATGAATCCATAACTCATTGACAGACTCTCACCCTCCGTTTCTCCTTTTAGGGTGAACAGTAGTATTGGTTCATACTTGATAGTAACCATTTAATATTATCAGTGCTTCTTGATAATGTTATATGTATATTATATATACATATGGAGTGACATATGTGCATACATGTGGCATGTTTTGATATCCATTTGTGGATTGAACATGTAAGTAACATGTACAGTTTTCATTTAGGGGCAATATTACTATTGATAAAAAGCATCAAATTGTTCTAGTGAGATGGCTTAGTGACTAAAAGCATTGGTTGCCAAGACAGACACCCTGAGTTTGGTCCCCAGAACCTACATGGTAGAAGAAAAGCGCTCTCTCTCTCTCTCTCTCTCTCTCTCTCTCTCTCTGAATGCACACACAAACACAGTATGTCTTAGGGTTTTACTGCTGTGAACAGACACCATGACCAAGTCAAGTCTTGTAAAGGACAACATTTAATTGGGGCTGACTTACAGGTTCAGAGGTTCCATCCATTATCATTAAGGCAGGAACATGATAGCATCCCAGGCAGGCATGGTGCAGGAGGAGCTGAGAGTTCAACATCTTCATCTGAAGGCTGCTAGTGGAAGATTGACTTCCAGGCAGTTAGGATACGGATCTTAAAAGCCCATGCCCATAGTGACACACCTACTCCCACAAGGCCACACTTCCTATTAGTGCCACTCCCTGGCCCAAGCATATACAAACCATCACATACCATTAATAAATAAATGTAAGAAAACAAATCAAACTAGCCTATTACTAGGATCAAATAATTTTGCTATAAAATGGATTATTAATTTTTATTATGTGGGTATGAAAGAAGAGAAAGAGAAGAAGGCACACAGAGAGAGAGAGAGAGAGAGAGAGAGAGGAAGGAGAGGAACGAGCTATGTGCTGGCTATATAGTTATACATTTATAGAATCAAGCAATTTTATACTTGAGAACTTATATTGTATTGTATATCGTCATTATAGTAAAGGCTGAGAGAGCTAGATAATTTGTATCTCTTTGGAATCTGTCAATTCAGGAGAAGTTTATCGACTGAAAGGATGTGCTCAGAAACAAACTGGCAAACCTACTTAACATGAACGGCATACAGTCCAGTAACCAAGCGCGTATGCATACACATACATTAGCGTCATGGGAACCTGGTGTGCCCATTTCACTCTCATCTTTGGATGCTAGTTTTGAGCAGACACAGAGTGACCCTCCTGAGCCCCGTGTAGCCTTCCCACCTAAGCAACTGCTCTAAGGTGAAGAGACAAGACCTAAAGAACAGAGGCCAAGGATTTCCTTTGGTGAGACTTTGTTTAGAATTTCACTCTAACTATTCCTTCCCTCATATTTTGTCCTTCTTTTCTTTCCATTCTCATCCCATCGAAACTTGGCCATTTTTAATGTGTAACGCAAACGGCATTGTGATGATGATATCCAAATATGTCTTAATCCTTTCCAGTTTCTGCTTGGCATTGTACTGGTGACTTACACATGTGACTGGGTTATGGAACGGCTTCTGGAATATGGGTGGTTCAAAGGCAGGGCCCTGAGGAGGGTCAGACACGTAGCTCTTCAATATGTATTTGGAAGAGACAATGGGATTTCATTAATAAAACATCAATAAAACTGCTAAAAGCCAAAACTTAAAGATAACTATAAAATCTTGAATTACTTGAAGGATATTTCAAGCAGCATCTTTGCTGTGACAACCTTGACGTTTCTGTTAGATCAGTGCACACAGTCACCAAGATAACTCTGAAGAGCTGTGCTTGAACACCTGGCCGAAACACAGTGGATCAGCCTCAAGTACAGTGGCTGCTCTGACACCACTTATTCTCAAGGGTTAAGCTGGGAGAGAGACAGAACCTCAGATGTCAGTAGCATCGATGGCGTAAGAAGAAAAAGAAAAAGAATAAAGAAAAGAATCAGGACTCCTGGAATTGATTTACGAGCGAAGGCAGTGAGACTTTATGGAGTGGAAACTTAACAGATGGTCTACACTTCTCCTTTCCCACAGTCAGCCTCCCTCAGGCCCCAGGAGCACCCGCTCTGCTCTGCGCTGACACAAAGGCGTGGTGCTCTTCAGAAGACCCGCTGGAGCCAAGGCACTTGCGATCTTACCACAGTGACCTCTCTCAGCATCCCTGGTCTCGAGATTCATAGTGGTGGATATTGTGAGTGACAAGCTTTTATTCTCCGCGAGAGACCGCCTCATAGACATGATTTATCTGGGCCTTGGGAAGTCACAGGTGAGCTTCCTGAGCTTCCTGTCTAGACAGAACTTATGAAATCGTTAGTCAACTGCCTCCCAAACTCACTTGAATGAATCATGCTCCAATTTAATAAACCACTGTCATTAATTTACTATTTTACTCTTAAAGTCAAGGAAAAATTTTTTTTAAAGTTTTCTTTTACAAACCAGTTATCTTTATGATTTTACTTATGCTTCGACTTGTCTAACATGTAACTAAAATAAAACAGAGCTTATAAGACAGACACTTTATTCCTTAATGTCCTTAACCTCATTTGCTAATTTTGCCTAAAATCTAAAACAGATTTATTGAAGTTCAATATTATTAAGTCCAGAACTCCAGGCTGAAAGTCTCAACAGTCCCCCTCAAATAAGCATCTTGCAATTGGAGAACCATGGACGATTGTTTGTTTAAAATTCCCTGTTAGTTAGCCATCTGCCTCACAAGACTGTCAGTCCCCAATCTCCTCCCAAGACAGCCAGTTTCCAGGCTCATGGTACATATCAAGAGCCTGTCTCTGTACCAATGTCTGTCTGCAGGAATGGATGACTGCCTGACAGACTGATCCTTCTGAGAAGTAGAAGTCTCATTTTTCTCCTAGAAAAATGCCTTTAAATGTGTGCTGGTGCATATATGAGCTCACAGAAACCAAGGCATTGTGCACACGGGTTGCACAGGTCTAAGCCTGATGGAGTCCTAGTGCAGAGAGAAGTAGACACAAGCCGCCATCCCCAATCCAAAAGCTAATTGACAATGGTTCACAAAGGAAAATTAATTTTCTTCAAACGAGGCTCCATGGGGATACAAACCATATTTCAGGGTAGGCTCCATGCCCAGCAATAGATGGAGAACACAAGATGAACTCAGTGGTATTTTTGAAGGGTGTATGTATCATTTTGTCTGGGCTTTTAAAAAGAAAACCTTACAGGTCTTTTGCTTATATAGAGAGCTTCTGATTTTGTGTTTTTATGGGATTTCCTTGTGCATGAGTGCATATGTCTTCGTATCTGTGTTCTTGTGCTTTTATTCTGGATTTTTTCTTTTATTTGTCTGTGTTTGCCCTATTCATTTTGTTTGTTCAGTTGCCTGTTTTCTAATGAGGGAGAGGAATGAAGGATGTGGATTTGGGTGGGAGGATCTGGGGCAGGGGAACTGTGATCCGAATATATTATGTAAAATCCTCTATTTTCAATTAAAATATGTGTGATGGTTCATATACTCCCCCTCATGAGACGATTCTGCATGAGGTATCCCCCCACCCCCCAACTCTCAAGTAACCTGGGCTTCTGGCCTCTCCCACTCCTAGTCCCTCTTTCTGATTTAGTACTACCACTTCTCAGTGGACGGAGACTGTTTTTATGAAGACTTTTTATATGAACTCAGACATTTCAAGAGATCCAAGGACTTGAGTTTTAAAACACCCTAACAAATGAGAATAAAAGTATTAGCAAGCAGACTTTTTCTGATACTTTGTAATCTAGTCTTATGAGAAAAAATTAACTGATTTTCTCATGCTGGTGATGCTATATTCTCATATTAGCTAATACCTTAACTACATCCCAGCTCTGACGCCTCTGCAGCCAAACTCCTTGCTTCCTTAGCTAGGCTATCATCTTTCCCTTGCCGGGAAAGTGTCCAAGTGGAAGGCCGAAGAAGGCCTTACCAACAGCATCCCATTTTTAAACCCTTTGCAGAACACTTCTAAAAGTGTACCCCATTGTCACTTGTGACACCATCTATTGGTCCCTAAGCCTCCAGATCCCCCGCCATACGTCTTCTCCAGGCTCCTCCCATGTGTACTGACATCAACACAGTGCTAATCACACCCTCTCCAGAGACAGACAGACAGACAGACAGACAGACAGCTCCGTCCATTTTCCCCACCCTGCTTCAGAGAGCCTGGATCATTCTAGTTGTGTTTGCGCTGAAATTTGATGCCCAAGTCTTTCTATAGGTTTGTTGCAATCTTTCATTACTTATAAATCTTAAACTCTAAAAATACTGTTTCTGTTCCAAAATATTTTATCTTTCTAATTCATGGAACCTACTGAAACCATTTTGAATATGCATTTATGAACTAAAGCTTTTAACTTCCCTTCATTTTCTTATTTCATCTTCTTAATCTCCCTGATTTTGGCCTGTTTTCTGTTGCCAGTTGAGATGCTCACAGTTTCTTAGCAACCCTTGCCCACATGATCATCAGGCTTCTCTCGGGGTCTCATTCAAATGTCAATTCTAGGTAGTCGAAATCAGACAGTAAGTCTGTGTATTTGTGCTATTTGGCTTTGTTCGCATTACGGAGATCATCTGCCTGCCAGGCGGGGAGAGCAGGGTCAGTTGCTCCCTCTGTGGAGTTACTTCTACTGAGGAAAGCAGCGACCATGAAGTGCCTTTCCCTCTGTGAGACGTGGACAGAACTGAGTAGTGTTCTGGGTGTTTTTGGCTTAGGGCTTCAGTTCCTATTGCAGATTCTTAGGCTGAGGTGTGTGAGTAACGCTCTCCCATCGGTTGTCTTCCACGGAAAAGATCTTTAGCACGGAAACTCGAAAAGCACTACAGAATTGTAGCTTATAGCAGCCCATTAAAAAATCCCTAAACTCTCATGTAAACCCCTAACCCTAGCAGATGGGATCTCCTCCCCCTCTGCGTTTATCGTGAGGATTTTGAAGGCGATTGGGAGGTCACTCGATGTGTGTCACGGTTTTCTGCATAGTTCACTGAGCTGTGAGATCTGGAGGATGGGTGTGCCAAGGAGCAGATACTGTGAAGACAAGTGCACAAAACTTCTGCATCTCACTGCTATTCTCTGGCAGAGTTATTTAATTAATTATAGTAGCCACAGTGCTGTGTTATAACATTAGCATGCGACCGAGTGATTGAATTTGGAGACGCACACGGCTCTTTAGAGATTGGAGTTATGATTCAGAGGTTTGAAGGGTAAGTGTAGCATCAGCCATTCAGCAGTAGCTTGACTCACTAAATTGAAATAAGACTAAGAGAATTGAATTTAATGATAACATAGTACCAATGTCAGATCCATTGCAAGTTTGCCAGCATCTGGGTGAGAGAGTCAAGTAATTCTTTGATGGAATGGCCAATTAGGGACAAAAAGATATGGACAATTATTGTTGAGCCCCAATGCCTATTATTCTGTGAGGGCTGCAGCGTGGATGCCACGTCCGAGAGTGTAGGTTCAGAATTAATATGTTGGCAAAGTTGGTTCCTTCTGGGCTGTGAAGGAGAGGGCTTGTTTCCAGCCTGTCTTCTGGACTTGAAGATGGCTTCCAGAGATCTCTGTTGGTTCACGTTAACTTCCCTCCATGGATATCACCTGTGTAAATCTCCCCACCCATGAGGATGTTGTTCATTGTTTTTAGGACTTACTTTTAATTTGGCTCTTTCTGTGAACTCCTCAGTACAAACAAGACCTTTTAGAACATTAAGAAGTACAACCTTAATGTGTGAACTTAAACAATGACAAGTTTAGCAATGGTGGAGTGAGGATAGCAAGGATGGACAGGCCCGCGGGTTGGCTCAGCAGGAAAAGTCACCCACCTCCAAGATGGAGGATCTGAACACGATCCTTGAAAATTACATAGTAGGGAGAACTAAGCATAGGAACACACACACAAGCATGCATGTGCACATACACACACATGTTCATATGCAAATGTACATACACATACACACACACACACACACACACAGAGAGAGAGAGAGAGAGAGAGCGAGAGAGAGAGAGAGGAAAATAAAAATTTAAAGCATTTAAGTTACTAGGCTTTAGGTTCCTTAAATAGAAGACTTAAGATTTGTGGCCAAGAGCAATCCATCACACTTTTATAAATTGTGAGTTTGAGATGCATCCAAGTGTGACTGATTCAGTGCAGAGTAAGGAGTAAGAAACACACACAGTACACAGCGGGAGAAGCAAGAATGACTATGGTAAAGGCGGACTTTGGCAGTCATGATACATACTACATGTATATTCATGTATAGAGTACTGAGTATGTACTGAGTAGCTAAGCCATACCCAACTTTGTACTTTGTACTTTGGTGGCATTGGAGCTAGGGTATGGGATCAAGGTTTCTAGAGAAACATGAAGAAAATATGACCAACATGAAAAAAAGAAAACCACCAAAACGCCTGAAAAAGAAACCGTCAATCTGAATGAGAACCGTCAGACAAGAGTTATAATCCAGCTAGTCCCCTGGGAGGCAAGGGCTGGAGGATCTCTGATTTTGAGACTGGCCTGGTCTACAGAGGGAGTTCTAGGATAGCCAGGGCTACACAGAGAAACCCTGTCATGAAAAACAAACAGACAAACAAACAAGCAAGCAAGCAAACAGACAGAGCTATAATCCAAGAAATGATTCGATGCCATGAGAAGATGCCAGGAAGAAGCCGGCCATTCACACTGTTTCTATTGGAAGCCAATGATGTTAAAGATTGTAGTCAATCAAACTGTTTCAAGGAAACCCTTGACCTCTTTAGCAATGTAACAGATGATGGATGAGATAGCAAGAGAGCAGACATACTTGCAGAAGGGGCTTTCCTGAAATCCTACATAGGTTTGTGGTTGAAAGATGAACAGCAGTTGCTGTCAAACCATAGCATGGCAGGAGGCAGGCAGGAGGTTGGAGAGATAGTGCCCATCTTCTGTTCTCCTACGATCCTTCCCACTGGCAAGTCCACCTGGAGGTAAGAGGGAAAGGAGCTTTTGATGTCGCCTGCCTAGGACAGGTTTTCTGAGATGGGGCAGAATGGAGGATAGACCTGGCGGAGAAATGGGGATTGTTCCATTCAGGTTGTGACACTGTCAGTATTGGTGATTGGTGACTGGAGGTGTAGGAAAAGGGACATTGTGGGAAGTCTGGAAAACAGCTTGTCTTAGGTTGAGTGTCCACGAAAGGCATGGGAATATGGGTCCCAGGTACTGGAAAACAGCACCGGAAGTTCAACTGAGATAAACAGGGTACAGTAGTTCTGCTGTGGAGGAGGAGTGACAAGGGAGACGCGACCTCCTGGGGCAATGCCTAAGAGAAATAAATGGCTTGAGATTCAGAAATGGAGAAAAGAATTCCTGCTAACCTGCAACAGTCCTCCTGCCTAGGTTGTAGTTGTATGAAATTATGAGACTGATAGAAAAGAGGATGCAATCTGCTATTAAAAACAATGAATTTATGAAATTCTTGGACAAATGGATGTATCTGGAGGATATCATCCTTAGTGAGGTAACCCAATCACAAAAGAAGTCACTAGATTTGCACTCACTGATAAGCAGATATTAGCACAGAATCTTAGAATACCCAAGATACACAAGAAAATCAAGAAGGAAGAAAGACCAAAGGGTGAATACTTCATTCCTCCTTAGAATAGGGAACAAAATACCCATGAAAGGAGTTACAGAGACAAAGTTTGGAACTAAGACAAAAGGATGGACTATCCAGAGACTACCCCACCCGGGGATCCATCCCATAATCAGTCACCAAACTCAGACACTAGTGCATATGCCAGCAAGAGTTTGCTGAAGGGACCCTGATATAACTGTCTCATATGAGGCTATGCCACTGCCTGGCAAATACAGAAGTGGATACTCATAGTCATCTATAGGATGGAACACAGGGCCCCCAGTGGAGAAGCTAGAGAAAGTACCCCAGGAGCTGAAGGGGTCTGCAACCCTATAAGAGGAACAACAATATGAACTAACCAGAACCCCCAGAGCTCATGTCTCTAGCTGCATATGTAGCAGAAGATGGCCTAGTTGGCCATCATTGGGAAGAGAGGCCCCTTGGTATTGCAAACTTTATATGCCCCAGTACAGGGGGACGTCAGGGCCAAGAAGTGGGAGTGGGTGGGTAGGGGAGAAGGGCGGGGAGGGGGGGGAAGGTAGAGGGAATTTTTGGGATAGCATTTGAAATGTAAATTAAGAAAATATCTAATTAAAAAAGGAAAAAAAAACCTGAGAAACTAGAAAAATATAGAACTGAATATATAGAAAAAAAAAAAAAAAAAGAAAGCTTGGCCAAGACCATATCCATTTGAATGCTGTGGCCACTTTCTAACAATTTGACAGTCATTGGTCGCCTGGCTCACTGGTCAATAGGTTTGTTTGTCTGCACAAAAGCAAGTTTTCTAAATCTTCATCCCCCGAGGAACAGCTGATGGTTGCCGATTGCTTGACATGCAGGGAAATTCAGCTTCTGTTTTTATTTTAGGTCTTAGTTCAAAATCCTCTTTTATCTTGTTGACTTTCTTTCAGCATCCGTGGGCTGGAGAGATGGACGCACTGGACCAGTGTTCGCAAACCAAAAAGCTGTGAGCCGCAAGAGCTCCACAGAGGACGTAATGCCAGGAGAGTGCGCACTGCAGAGCACCATCATTCCCTGTAGTGGGATTTTTATTGTTTCTTCAAGCCTTTGACTTTACTCCGCAGATGCTGCTGTCAATGAACTGGCTGAGTGCTTTCTGTAGGTTCGGTGTGTGAGGTGTATAAGTTTAATTCTGCTCAGTTCTATGTGGCTGGAGAATGAATTCAAATAATTATATTCAGAAACCCTCTGGGGACTCAAGTCATAAATGTGTAAGGTTTTGTTACTGTAAAATAGCGACGCAACCTTTTTGGACAGTAACAGCCATTTAAACAGCCTAGCACGGGTGTAGAGTTGGCAGCGCCGGAGGGTCTGTTTCTGCCTCACTTCCCCTGGCATTTAAGATTTGAACACAATTTCCCTGGCCTTGACTTTATCTACCTCTTAAAAAAAAAAAACGATTTCTGTCTAAAGTTAATTATAATTTACATGCGATAGATTTGCTAAATTGCTTCCAGATCTGCACTTTTAAAAAATAAGAAGCAGACAAGAAAGGAACCCTCTTTTTTTTTTCACTCAAAAAGGAATCTTTGTTTTCCTCCGAATGTACACTTTGTTTAGCTATAGGCTCGGTTACTTTTCTCTAAGTCAGGAGGAGACAGTGTCTAGTCAACTTGGAAATATCTAGAATAGACCTTGCTGGACATGGTATTTCACTGACCTCTCCAGCTGTTCTAGCAATAAGAATTTATTTTTAGACATTGGGCAGATATAATTTTCAGGGAAATATTTACCATGAACCTAAAGCAAGAAAGGTAAATACAATTCACCTCCTGTCTCAGGACTGGTTGAGTGTCAGAGGCTGTTCTGGGGCTACGCTGAGAAATATTTTTGAGGTTAGGGAATGTGCTTGCCGAGAACCGTTGAGTGAAGATCCCTGCTATTCACATAGCATGGCAGGGTATAACGTAACTTCTGCCTATCAGAATCAGAAATGTGTGAGTGGATTTTCTCACTTAAAAAGCATGTCTGGAGCCGGGCGGGCGTGGTGGCGCATGCCTTTAATCCCAGCACTCGGGAGGCAGAGGCAGGCAGATTTCTGAGTTTGAGGCCAGGCTGGTCTACAAAGTGAGTTCCAGGACAGCCAGGGCTATACAGAGAAACCCTGTCTCGAAAAACAAAAACAAAACAAAACAACACAAAACAACAACAACAAAAAAACATGTCTGTGGTAAATAGGACGGGAAATATGCACATATGGCTACATGTACTTTTATGAATATCTATATGTAATTCTTTATTTAGTAAGGTGTTGCTTTCCATTAAGTAGTCAGGAACTTTTCAACTTTCAAAAGTTCAGGAACTTTTTCCCTAGCCCCATTCTTGGAGACTATGCCTAAGATAACTGGGTCTTCCCCAGGATCAAGAGTTGAATCACAACTCCAGCAGCTGGTTAAATGCTCAATGAGATATCACAGTTTATTTTCTAGGACTTGCAAGAGCTTTCAAATTGGCCGTTGTAAGTTTTAGCAAGGTGATAGAGCAATGGGGATTCTTTTTCATCGGAATCAGTTGTAAAATGGCACATAACAACTTAAGTTCCCATCGATGGCAAGAGTTTCCCTGTCAAATCTATTTAATTAGTAGTGCAGCAGGAGGGCTGTGATTGGCCAGGGAAAAGGGAGGTGGAGCTAAGAATTGAAGGGACAGAGAGTGACTCAGGAGGGGGTGGGGAGGAGGCAAGATGGAAGGTCTGGAAGAGGATGATTCAAAACCAGTGTGGCTTTAAATAGCCACAGGTAAATATGTTATCCTATCCAGTAATTAGCATAACTTGTCTAATCTAGGTGGACAGCTTGTACCATCATTCAATTGGCCCTGAAATTATTGTGTGGGTGTCTTGTGAATTGAGAATTTATTGATATATAAATCTGTTTAATTATAAGCTTTTAGAGTTTTGTTTCTACTGGGTTGCTGGCTGTTGTGGCAGTTGACAGAGGGGTGGGCCATCGTTGTGTGGGGCTGGCATGGCAGTGACCTGCCAAGGGAACTTAGCAAGTCAGGTACAGACATTTCAAGAGCTCTAGGCCAGAGACCACTGAGTTGAGATCCCCCTGATGGAGCCATTCCCACAACACCAATCAGAAGTAGAAGGCACCACAGGTTGCTAAATAGTCACAAAAAGGCGATTGCTGGGTAGAGAAGAGAGGTTACATGAATGCAAACATTCACATGGGGGTGGCAAAGTTACTATGCTGTATGGGAAAAAGCTGGAAACAGAATGCTTGCTTCATATTACACTTATGAAAATTCTAGAAAATGCAACAGACACAGTGTCAGAAAACAGACCGTCGGTTGCCTATAAGGTAAAATAAAGGGAGGGACCAAAAAACAAAGAGACCCATGGAAACTTCTGGAGTTAATGTTGTTATTTTTTTTTTCTTGATGTATTGAAGCCTTCACAGATATATAATTACGCTAGATGGGGCAAATTGTAACTTTTGCAAATTTTATTTGCACTGTTTATACTTTGATATAGCTATACAAAAAAGGACACAGATGTGTACCCACTATTGCTCTGTACAAAGCAGGAGCACAAAGGTGATTTTCTGAAAACATTAGCTTTGTTGTTGTCTGTGAAGAAAAAACATCTGAACACATCTGAACACATCTGTGATGAGTACAGAGATTTGATCATTGGTCAAATCAAGAGATGGCCTAGGCTTGGATAGCTTTTATCTTCCCTCAGGTCCCCTTAAAAGTTTTTATTTTTTAAGAACCAATGCTTTGTTTTATTGATTCTTTTACTGTTATTCCAATCTCTAGTTTATTTGCTTCTGCCTGGATTTTATTTTATTTTCTTGTTGAATTCTACTAAACCTATAGCACCCATCTTTCCTAGTTTCCTACACAAACCTTCAAAGATTAAGGAAAACTGAACATGTTTGATGTGACCATAAATATCATGTTAAGAAAATTACACTACAAAAGAAAACTGTCAGTCTGTGGCATGAAAACAATCTTATCAATACATTATAACACTGAACCCAGCAGGGTGCTGAGGATTAATCATCAGGATTAAATAGGGCTTGTCCAACAGAGCATGGATTCCTCAACATACACAAACCTACGTGAGGAGCTTCTCATTCTTAGCAATGGTTAAACGTCATGTGGACATTTCAGAAAAATGCAGAAAACAATCTGATGAAATCTAACAGTGTTTGAAAGTAACCCCACCTACTACACATGGGAAATATGTACCCCAATAGAAAGGATATATGGCCATATAGGAGAAGTCTGCCTCTCATATTGTACTCAGTAGAAAAAGTTGAAAGACTTTCCTCCAGGACCTGGGAAAAGATAAGGTTAATTATACGCACCTCATCTAAGCAATATGGGACTTTATTAACAAGCAGATCAAGTCACTAAAGGGAAAGACACCAGAAATGAAGGAGTTAACTCATCCTTCTCTGCAAATATCACAGCTTTTATATGTAGGAAACCATGAAGATTCTACCAAAAACCAAACTAAAGCAAAATACCTGTTAAATAATAACACAAATTACCTCCACCATGCTATGAAGCTCATGCTATAAAGTTAACGTACAAAATGGGCAATATCTTCACACACTAATGATGACTGAATCAAAATGTAATGAAGAAAATAATTTCATTTATAGTAAATATAGACAATGATAAAATACTGGGCGATAAATGTAGCTGATAAGGTAAATGATACACATACCAAAGACTATGTAATACAGGCTAAAAACTAAAGAAGACGTAAGTAATCAAAATTACACAATGTTTATGAATTAGAAGAATTGATATTGCTAAAGTGTTGTCACTATTCAGTTATCTAAATATTTGACACACAGATAAAATTCAAAAAATGTTTTTTTAAGTACAGTGAACACAATGACCCTGAATGTTCCACAAAAGTCTAGAACATCATTAGCACCAACAATAAAATTGGTGGCATCAAACTACCTGCCTCTTGATACATCACAAGCCGACACTATTCAAAACCACACCATACTGGCATTTTAAAAAAGGCATACTGTCATGGTTTGAATATGGATGGCCCAGGGAGTGACTCTACTTAGAGGTGTGGCTTGTTGGAGTAGGTGTGCCACTGTGGATGTGGGCTTTAAGACCCTCATCCTAGCTGCCTGGAAGTCAGTCTTCCACTATCAGCCTTCAGATGAAGATGTAGAACTCTCAGCTCTGCCTGCACCGTGCCTGCCTGGATGCTGCCATGCTCCTACCTTGATGATAATGAACTGAACCTCTGAACCTGTGAGCCAGCTCCAAATATATGTTGTCCTTTGTAGGACTTGCCTTGATCATGGTGTCTGTTCACATCAGTAAAACCCTAACTAAGACACACACACACACACACACACACACACACACACACANCAGAAAAATGAATGAATACCCTTATGTTATATCTTATTAAGAAAGCAACTTAAATAGAATAAAGACTTAAACAGTGGACTGGCTCTGTGAGACCTGTTAGATAGAAGAAAACAGAGAAAATTCCCAGAATTAACACATGGGGTTGTATCACATGGCAAAGCTTTTGTATAGCAAAAGAAACAATCAACAGAATGAAGAGCAAACCACAGAGCTTTTATTAGCAAGGGTGTAGTGTTTCAAACACATAAGAAATTCAACTCAAGAGCGTAGAAGTTAATAAACCATTCAATGATGGGCCTAAAACCTAGACACACACACACATACACACATGGTCCGTGCATCCATCAGATGCACCCAACATCCCTAATCCTTCAAGGAATCAACAAGTAAAATCATAGTGATATATTACTTTGTAACTACTAGAAGGAATATTACTAAGAAGATGACAAACAGTTACAGATGCTGGTCAGGAGCTGGAGCAAAGGGGACTCTTGCCCACCTGTGGTGGGAATGCAAATTAGTGTAAGGAGTCTGAATCCTAGTGTGGGAACTCCTTAAAAATTTAAAAACAATCCCAAGTGGCTGGAGAGATGGTTCCACAGTTTAGAACACTGGCTGCTCTTCTAGAGGACCTGGGTTCGACTCCCAGCACCCACATGACTACTGACAAGAGTTCTAGGGGATCCGATGCCCTCTTCTGGCCTCCATGGACACCGCTCAGGTGTGCGCATGTTTACAGGCAGGCAAACACTCACATGCATAAAATGAAAATAGATAAAGCTTTAAAGCCAAACAAATACAGATAAAAATAGATCTACCACATAACCCAGAAGTCCCTCTTCTGGATATATGTCCATTTTGAAATCTGTATTACAAAGTAGCACGCTTCCTTCCTGTAGTTTGATTCACACTTATTGAAGGTCCGGTCCCTCTACTCATATCCCACCTCCTCTCCCTGCTTAAGGATTTCTCTCCCTAATATTCTCCCTTGCACACTAGTGGCGCCCCTATCTACTTACTTGCCTGTGCCCTTTTGTCCTCTCCCCTTTCTCTCATGCTTCTTTACCTTTCCTGTGTGTGTGCGGGCTCATTTTCACACCAATACGAATGCACATGAATTGGAAGCAGGCCTCCGCATAGGATAGACACATGAAACGTTTGTCTTTCAGAGCCTAGGTTGACTCACCATGATATTGTCCAGGCTCATCCATTCACCTGAAATTTTCATATTTTATGGCTGAACATAACTTCATTGTATACTTCAGTGCAGTACACTTTCACTATCTGTTGACGGGGATCTCAAATGACTTTATTTCTTTGCTTTTTTTTCAATAGAGCAGCAATAAATGTAGGTAAATAAGTGTCTCTGTAACAGGACCTAGAGTCCTTTGGGTATATTCCTGGGAGAGGTATAGCTGGGTCATATGGTAGCTCTATTTTAGCTTTTTGAGAACCTTTGGAGATATAAATGTGTATGTATAACATATGAATATATGTCTACACATCAATGCATCCATAACAACATCCATACACATTTATATATACACTCACCATAAACCTGCACTTAAACACACACACACACACACACACACACACACACACACACACACACACATTCACACACATACTCACATACATTTCTCTACCCCACACTCATATATATACATGCACACTCTCACACACACGTTCATCTACCCCAAACTCATACTCATACACACACACACACACACACACACACACAGACACACACTCCTGTTACTTTTCTCCTTTGAGGAAAGAAAAGGCAGCTCATAAACTGGAGAGCTCTCACACTGTATTTCAAAGCAACCTACAATTAAACTTGAGAACATGTTACTTTATCCAGAGTGACTGAGGGGTACAAGCTTTGAAAAAGTGCAGCTGTTCCAGTCAGGACTGCATGCCACTTGAGTAATGGGACCAGCTCAGAGATGCTGTTTCCTGCCTGCACCAAGAGAGCGCACATTGCTGCTGCTGATATTTGACCCTGGCAGCTCGCTGACAACAACCTCTGGCTGAGGCTCTCTGAGCCCCTCCAACTCTTCTCTGTGTGCTTCCTTTGCCCAGTGCTTCAAAAACACAAACTCCCATGGAAGCCCCGTGGCTGACTGACGTGCGCCACCTGTGGAAAACTTTGCCTGCCTGTGTTGAGTTTGAACTCTGTGTGCAGTGGAGAGACTGAAGCTGCTGGTCTCGCTAGAACAGAGGCCGCTTGTATATAGCTTTATTGTCCATAGTAATCAGACGTTTCAAATTCCAAAGTGTTGTTATAATTTTTAAATAATACATCACTGAAATTTCATCTTAGTGTAGAACATTCCAGTCCTCCACAAACATTTATGAGCTCCATTTTTTCCCGCTTATTAAATAGCAATCTCCTGGCACATGGACAGTACTGTGCGTTCTAGCCAAATAAACCACTGTCAGATGAAATTAGTAAATGTAGTGCATATTTCACGCAGGGGTACAAACATTTAACTTGTACTTTCTATAAATAAGATAATTCGACGTGAGCATGTGAAATTTGGTCATCTTGCATTTCCGAGTCTCAGTGTAAGCGAACGTAGATTTGTTTGGTATTGTGGCCTTGTGACTGCCACCAGTCCTGGTGACGTGACACACACAGGCTCTTCTGCAGCTGTGGAAAGAATTACAGCGGTTCTGCCCTGCCAACAGCAAGTACTCTAAAGAGCATGAAATGCTGCAGGGCATTGCTCTGTGTGAACGCAAGCCCGTTCCTCTGAGCGGCCTTGTGAAGGAGTGTGACCTTTGAACTCCAGGATTTGCGCAGGCTCCATGGGGAGAGAAAGAAGAACAATCTGGAAAGGGATTTTGGCCTCGATGTAGCCGCTGATATTCCTAATAGAATTGTGCTGAACGACAACACGAGATGAGCAACCTTCCTCTCAAGTTCTCAGTTTTCCGAGGTTCGGGCAATGAGAGTACCTCTATCAAACTGCAAGGCTATGTGGGGGGATCCTAGCTGAGACCGGTAACATTCCCCCTCCTCCTTTGCAGAGGAAGTACAGATCCTGATGGGTAACCGCTGCCACACATACGACCTTTGTGAGACAGCAGAGAATATTGGTCCCGACAGTGGTGCCCCTTAGCAATCTACACAATCGACACCATACTCCCCTGACACACCCTTTTCACCCCCAGGCACCCCAAGACCGCAGCTGAGATTCAGCAGAGTTACCAGGCAAGGTTCTAACCTGTTGGGGAGGAGAGATAGCCTCCTCCTCACACAGAACCAGAGACCACAAGCACGGCAGGAATTCCTCAGTTCAACTGATCTCATTTGTTCTTAGGCAAGAGCTGGGTATTCATTCAACCAAGCACTTTGCAAGTATTTCATCCCAGACATCATCCTTTTTTCCCCCCTTTTATTTGTTTATTTCATTTAAACCTCACTTTAGGTCTTCTCTTCAAGATCATTCCCGTATAACAGAGGAGGCTGGAGTTGAAAAGACTTGTAAGATAGAATTTGTTATTGTACAGATGAAGAAATGAGGAATCTGGGATGCGAAGGAAGCCACCTGACCCCCCCCCCCCAGTGCTGTGCAGGATAGGAAGTCCTCCACCACTGAGCCACATCCCCAGCCTTCACTTGTCCTTACAGTAGCTGAGCCCAGGGCTAGCTAGAGCTAGCTCTGTAAGTCTCTAATTTGCAACTTAATACACTTCCTATCAGACCCAGCTTGTTCTCCAGACACATGCTCTCCACACTGAGCTAGGTTTGTTCTGTTTTATATGGGCAGCTTTACACAGTACGATTTCAAGGCATCAGTAATCCTGCTTTAACAGACATTCCTCACTGCTGGCTAGGATGCAGGGGATTTCCACCAGTAGATTCTCAAAAGAGAAAGAAGGCCCACAGTTGCTTTTGAATGGACACTGGGTCAGACACAAAGATGGGCTCTCTTTAAAACTCCTACAGTGATTTTTGGAAAATAGATATGCTATCCTTTGATCCTGACCCTTTGGCATTCCTTAATCCCTCATCTCATGATATTTGGGGAAAACCGTAGTAGTCCCACTCTCTGGGGATACTTGTCAATCTGGAAGAAAGTATGTGGGACTTTTTTACATTATACTTCCTAAGTATGTGTACTGTGCAATGATTATAACAAAGAGATATTTGTGAGGCAGGCTGATGTGGCCTAGAAGTGATTAGAAGAAGAGAGGAAATAAAGAAGGAAGAGGTGGAGAAGGAGAGAAGGGATGAGGTGTGGGGAGAGGGAAGAAGAACGGGAAGAGGGGAGGAGGGAGAGAGGAAGGGAAAGAGGAGGTAAGAAGGAGGCAAGGCCAAGAGTAAGGAGGCCATGTGTGCATGGAGGAAGGGTGGTCACAGGAGCTAAGCTACTGAGAGTCTACCAATGATAAGTTTAACACCCCAACATTTCTTAATTTAATCTGAATACAATCACAATAAGGTTTCCGGAAAAATTCAGCTACACAAAGCTTGTCCACACTGGTCAGGAGCTTGGAATTGGAACAGATCTTTATTAGAGCAGAAAGTAATACTCTTTTCTAAGTCTCTACAAAGTATAATGAAACTAGAATATGGGTCTTGCTAAAACAAATAACCACAGGGCCTATAGAAAGGTCTTACACTTCGGCCATTGCTACCAGGGGACATGTTTGGACATGTTTGGTCCGTGAGTCCCTTGGATGAGTCGAGGTGCCTGCTGCTCTGCCCTTTTAGACAGGTATAATGACAAATGTCTATTCCTTTTGGAGGGAAATGCTTAAGTGGACTGAGCTCAGCATTTTGGTTTTCCCTCTTCATTTTGGTTAAGACCTTATTTGTATTCATCTAGGATTATCATTTAAAACAATAAATTTATTGGGGTCAGAGAGGTGGTCTTTCCACTTCCAAGAGAACTGGAGTTCAGTTCCCAACACCCTCACTGGGCATCTGGAGGAGCACCAATGTCCTCTTCTGGCCTCTATGGGTATTGGCACCTACTTGATAAGTACAGATACATAAATATACACAAATAAAAACAAAATCTTAAAAATACTTTTCACGAATCATCAGTATCCTTTCACTCACACGCTTCACTGCTGGGCTTTATTTCAAGCTTTAATGTTCATTTAACTGACCTAGGGAGTCACATCATAAAAGCACAGGAGGGTTGTGATGAGTCTGTCTGGATGGAGCCTGATTCCAGACTCTCAGCAGGCTGCCAGACCTGTCAGTACAGCTGGCCCACAGTCCTGCAAGCGGTACCTACAAGCTCATACATCTAACCAGGTTATCCTCACTTCTGCTAGGCCTGGGAGCCAGACTGTCTCCTTTAGATATGTAAATCTTTCTTACAGAACTAAATATGAAGAACGTGAATCCAATTTATTCCCCTCCCCCACAGTTCTCCCTGGCTGCTTGTCATCACCAGTAAAGATGAGTGTTCCCAGGAACACACAGCAAAGGGTTTTCTTCTAAGATGAGATCCCTGTCTCTAAGACACAGCGGGTTTGGTCACGTATATTGTGGACAGTGAAGGCTCCGTAAAGCGTAGGATCAAGGCTAGAATCTCATAAAGGCTAACATGCTTTCTATATTCCTTGAGAAACAGATGACACACAAACTCCATTTCAATAAAGTACAGAGTTCGACATTCACGTGTCTCCCTCTCTCTCTCTCCCTCTCCCTCTCCCTGTCCTTCTTCCTCTTCCTCTCCCTGTCCCTCTCCCTCTTCCTCCCCCTCTCCTTCCCCCTCTCCCTCTTCCTCTCCCTCCCCATCTCCCTTCTCCTTCTTTTTGTTGTTGTCAAGATTCATGCCAACTGGTGGTTTTCAAACCGCATAGAATGTAGATAAATCTGACTTTCCAGGCCAAGGAAAATAGGGTTGTGAAGCCCAAACCTTTACCGGGGGTTCTCCTCTCTTATTCCTACAGTTTATTAGTAATATTTACTTTTAAACATCAACAACAAAAAAGACAAATGCAGAACAAAAATCCCACATTTCTGGTTTATAGTATATACATCCAAAATGACTGTGGTGCAATCAACGGGAGGGGTTTCCTGGCAGAACAACACCTCATTAAGACTCCCCACCTTGGCACAAGACGAAACTTGCCAAGAGAAAGTGTAAGGAGCAGAAACAAATTTTCACATGTTCTGTGTCATATTTGACACTTAATATGTGGATCTAGGGCCAACAGCACTGCATGTAGTCCACGCTTTGTCAGGTGAGGCATTCTGAGGTCTACATGGGCAGAGAGTGAAGAAGAGCCCATTGATAGCACTAGGTCTGATAAAGGAGGCCTAGCTTCATGCTCTTGCTGCTTTTCTCCCCGCCTAGTTTGCTCTTGATGGGCCAATAACGAAATGGTGAAATGGTGTTGACATTCACTGGCTGGAGTATACTAAAGGCAGAACTTACTGAGATAGGAAGCGGTTCATCCAGATTTGATATGTGAGCTATGACAGATGTGGGAAGTTTAGTGAGCAGTCCCACCCTTGAGTATGAGGCTCGTGAGGTAACTGGGTTCAAGCTGTAGACTTGACGCTCATTTGCCAGTTGATGTGAAGTGGGTGGTGTCATTAGGAATTGACCCCAGTGAATGTGAGGGTAAGAATTTGTGAGATCTGAAGACATACGTGCACAAAAATGCACGTTTGCATCTTATAGTGTGAACGTTGAACTATCAAATTACAAAATAGTATCTCGTTTGAATGCCCATATTCCCTTCTGCCTCATACCTTGATTCTTTTAAAAATTCATGTACTAACTTAGCAGCCCATGGCCCCTTAGAATATAAGCAGCAGCATAAGGAACAATAAGCCTACGTTATGGAGGTGGGCAGGTAGGCCTGGCTGGCTTCTCACCCCACGTGGGTCATGCGTTGATTGTGTTGTTTGTTTTATCTCCTTAGCCACCACAACTGCTTTGGAAACCACACTGGCTGCATATGGGCTCCCACTGCCTTCTAGGTTTTACTTAAGCACATGAATTCATCCTCTCTTCTCACATACTCTGTTAGTGTTTCTCTGTTGGAAAACCATCACACAAGCATTCTGGTCTATGGAGGATGTAGGAGACAATACCAACCCATAGGCTTGACTAATGGTAATAATTAGTTAAGAATAATTACAGAATATCTGTGAGTTAAGAGCTATCATGTTAGTTTTGAGAAATTATCCATGATGTATATGGAGAACTATGCCAGCCATCAATGAATGTGTGTGTGTGTGTGTGTGTGTGTGTGTGTGTGTGTGGATGGCTCAGCAACTAATAGTATACCCTGAAATAACAATCTGTGAACAAAAGAGTCCATGACATTGAAAGAGAGCAGACAGGTACTTAAACAGGAAGACACTGAGGGAGGAAGGGAAAGGGAGAAATGTAATTATATTATCTAAAAACAGGGGGGGAAGAAACAATTCAGAGTCCATCTTGCCCTTGCTCCCCAGCTCCCCTCACTCCCGTGCTCCCAGCAATCTGCTCCCCTTACTCCCCTCACCCTCTTCCTCTCCCTGCACAGAGGACATCGCTTATGCAGCCTCTGTCAGAATGGAAGCTGGCATATGCTTAGCGTTCCAGAGACTGAACTATCCATGTTCTTGTAGAAGCACAATTTGTCTTATTAATTTTTTAAACTGAAGTGAAATCAGCATAGAGTCTCCCTCCTGAAGGATCTTAGGAGGAAGCTTCATTTCCCCACAGCATCGAGGTGAGTTCACATATGAAGGAGTTCAACATCAGTCTTCATCCACAGCTAGGGTTGTTTTTCTCTTATTCTATCTTTCTGGTTCATATCTTTCAGAACTATGCAAAGTGCATTGTACATGTTTGGAAGCAGAAACTTGTCTATCAAGCTCGATAAGGAAATTAATGACCTTAGGGATTTATGTTTACCGGGTGGTCTAAGCCATATATGTGTGTCTTCTGTTCTGACAGAAGTGTAATCACTGTTGAGTGGCCTGCCATGCATTCTTTTTCTCTCCTAGATGATACGTGAGTAATGAGTAAACTCACCAGTCATACTCACTGTGACATCTCATATTTAGGGGGTTGTAAATGAGCCGGTAAATTTGCTATATGAAATAGAAACAGGTCCTTTTACTAGTTCATCAAGGAGAATCATGGGCACTGAGATGCTCATAGACAGTCTAGGTCAGTGATTCTCAACCTATGGGTCATGACCTCTTTGCAGGGATCATGTAAGACTGTCAGAAAACACAGGTAATTTACATTATAATTCATAACAGTAGCAAAATTGCATTTATGAAGCAGTGATGGAAATAATTTTATGGATGAGGCTTAACACAGCATGAAGGACTGTGTTAAAGGATCACAGCATTAGGAAGGTAGAGAACCATTGCTCTATATGTGAGCCTTCCTTGCTGTTCTAGTCATGGAAAATATCACCATTTTCTTCTCCCTTGTGGTACCCTAAGAAAGGACCAGGTAAATAGCATCTTCTAATGTTAATATTATTTCTATGATATCCAGATTATAATTACATTTATGAAGATAATCTGCCTGATTTCCATGGATGATCTACAAAGATCAGTGTATCAAATATCTACAAGCAGTGGATTGTAAAAACACATCCCAACTAGGCACTATTTGCAAAGCACGTTCTGCATTATTTATCCATCTATAAATAGACCATGAAATGCAAAGCCAGGCTCCTCATCATTTCCATATATTAGCCGCATATGATGATGTGTAGATGGCATAGTTGTGTTATCAGTAAATAAGTTTTCATTTGATTCTTGGTTTCTTGTTTTCTCTTGCGAATCTAGAATTTCCAGAAAAGTAAGGACTTGATGGTTTTATCTACTGGTGTATGCTCAAAAGTATCCCCAGCATCTGGCACAGATAAGAAACCAAGTATCATTGGAATAGGTCGATAAATGAGAGAATGCTACTTCCTAGGGCTTCAGCATCTGTATCTGGAAGACCTAGATCTTCCCCCTACCACTTCATTTTAAGGTTGGGGAAATGGTAAGCTACCTGGGAATTAAGGACGTACCGTGATCTCTTCATTCCTGATCTACTGGAACAGTGGAGACTTTCTGTTTGGAGAGTGCAGACATTTCTTTTCATGTATACCTGGCTGGGCCCACTAGAGACCAGGTAACAATTAGACTACATTGTAATAGATTGTAGCCACTGGATGTAAACAGTTCTAACCTGAGATGTATTTGCTTGGCTTCTCTATCCACAGTTGTGTTTTACCTTTGGAAATTCTAAAGGTAAACTCCAACATATTCATCATCTCTTTTGCCTACACCATCTCTTTAACTTTTCAATATTCTTAACAAATAGTCAGTTTCAGTTCTGCATTCTTCCTATCAATATTACACATCCTAGGAGAGTGGGAGAGGGATTTGTCTAAACTTCTGCGATTATTCTAAATATTGATTGGGATTACTGTTCGCATTTTTCAACTATTTCCCCCACAAACCTCACATATAAGTTTGCTCCTCACCCTTCTGCCAGTCAGTTCTCTCTTTGCCTCTTGACATCCAGAGTCTCTTATTTACATCCTACCTACGCTGAGGTACCTCCTTGTAAAGCACACATTACTTCACATTAGGTGATACAGTCTGGCATATAAGCTACAAAGGAAAGGCTTCATGTTTTAGGTATGCCACTGCCTTGCCATGATGTAATGATCTTACTACAGCATCTCAGTTTATCCTTAGCCCTGTATGAGTTGCTTTTTTTTTTTTTTTTATTCTGAATCATTGTTAATAGCCCATCATTAGACTTTATCCATATCCTACAGACTGGCTGGAAACAGTAAACTAATCCTTCTGAATGCATTCCAGGTCATTTGTCCACATTCTCTGCTTGTCTCTTTCTGGGCCTGATGTGCCCATCTCAGAGCCCCTCTTGCCTTACCCAGGATTACCAGAGACTCACTTTCTCTGTCACTGCTCAGTTTTTTCCCTCTGTATAAGATCCTTTCCCCTCTATTTATCAATTTCCTCTGTCTGTTTATCTCTGAACATTGAGTGGAAATATCTCCTCCATAGTTACATTTCCTAATTTCTCCTTTGTCTTGTGTAGAATTTTTTTTTCTTTCTTGTTTAACCATATAGTCCTTCATGTTTGTTTCTGGTCATACAGTATAGTCATTGGTAAAACACCCTGGTAGTCACCTTAACAGGTCTATTAGACTAAGTCGTCAAGGTTTGCTTCTGTTTCTGCAGTCTAGAACAACAGCTGGTGCACAGTAGTTGGGTAATTATTCAGTGAGTATGGGGTAGATGAGAGAATGCACCAAAAAAAAAATGAATCAAATGATTTATTGCCTGTATTATTCTGCTAAATGAGAAGAGCATGGGAGTGTGGAGATTCCTCCTCTAGGATTTAAATCTCTTTATTTAGGAAAACAATAAAAAGTGCATCTGGGGAATAGAAAATGGCAGGAAAAAAATTAACATTGTTCCGATGTAATATATTTCAGTAAAACTCACACATGCTATGATTTAGCAGCTTCAAGTAAGGTGAAAATAGACAATATACTCCATCTGTTCTCACGAGAAATCAGAGATATGTCATAACTTACTGCCCTTCCACAGTTTAGTATTGTACTGCAGTATGACCAAAGGCCATGAACAGTTGATTACAGAAGACAACACCAGCATGTATCTGTGCGTGGGACCAGACTGGAATATAAGAGAGGCTTGGCTACAGTTAATTTATAGGAATTTATTATTTCATTGTATTTTTTTCTTGCTTTCCCGTGGTATTTTATATCCTACCTAGTTGGTAGGGCCAGGACATAACATGGAAGCACAGCTATTTGTGTGTGTGTGTGTGTGTGTGTGTGTGTGTGTGTGTGTGTGTGTGTGTTGGATATGACCCATGATGGCTAAGAATATGCATTCAGACACACATATGTACATATGTTTGTTCATATACATGACTGAGATGAATTTCGTGCGGATGATGATGATGATAATAATTTCTGTCTGGTAAGTGTTGCCACTCTAACACCAAGGTGGCAGCATTAGGAGGTGAAGGTGGGAAGTGATAAATCCATGCACGTGGATGGGGTCTTCATAAATGAGATTACTCCTTTTCTGTAAAGATGCTCCAAGAGCTGTCATCCCTTTCCGACTATGTGAAGACACAGTCAAAAGTAGCACTAATGAACAAGAAAGCAGGCATTCACCAGGGACTGAGTTCACCAGGAATATCATTTAGAATTTCTCAGCCCTTAGAACTGTCAGAGGAAGAAGTTTTGTTTTTTTAGAGGGTATCCAACTCATTCCTGTTTCGATAGCATCCTAAGCAACAACAAAAGCCTACTGTGGGTGCCAAGAAAACCATAGTGAGTCTTCCTTTGAGTACTAGTCTCTCATTTCACATGCTGTGTTCAACAACACAGCACACCCTCTGTGAAGAGGTATGTTAGCTGGTTATGAAATAACTGCTTGAATTTTCCACTCTGTCCACTTGGGATTCTTTCCAAGTTGCTCACGGCTCTCTGTCTCCAGTGGTGACACTGTCCTTTCCCAGATGGGACAGATGTGAGTTAGTGGTGGAGGCAACAGGAGTCACAAGCAAGAGTTAACCAAGGGTAAGATAAATACTGGCTTCTTCTGCTTGGAGAAAACCATAAAGCAGCGATGAACTTGAAAGCCAACGCTTCCAGGTATAATACCATAATTTAGGAGGCAAAGTCAGAAGGATCAGGAAATCAAGGCCATCCTTGGCTACATATGGAGTAGAATACACCCAGCCTCAAAACATGCATACAAACATAAAAGTTTCTATTAAGTGATAAACAATCTTTAGATGATCCCTTACATTCTGGAGATAGAGAATTCTCTCCTCTTTCCTACTGAGTTGGTAAAGAGCAGGCAAGTACCTAAAGGCATTGATTGTTTAGGTGTGAGAGAAGGAACTTTGCTCAAATATTGCTTCTAGGTGACCCTGGTGTAGACCACAACAGAAACCCAGTCATGGTGTGGTTTCATATCTTGCTTAGGGAAAAGGAAACCAAGAAACCAGATTATATTTCGCACAGGATTTTTGACTTCATGTTGACATCCTAAGAGTGATTTAAGGTTCATTTAGCCTGTCTCGAGAATGTGTTGAGAGGTGCTTTTCCCTGGTGGGACCAAGTGGCAGGCGCAGGAGGGAGTTTTCTTTCTGAGAGAGTGTGTGCTCCACAGGCATGGTCCTGCAGGGAATTGGTGAGTGAGAGAAGGCTGAGACCAGCAATGGAGGCTGGGTGACAGAGCAAGCAGTCTGCCTGGCTTCTCTAGTACTATAGATGGCTTATAAAAGGTCCATGGCAGTTATTCTAGAGTTCTTCTCATTGGTTGGAAATAAAGGAGGTCTGCTGACCTTGGCTACTTGGAGCACAGTGTCTGGCTGCCATACTGCATGGTGCTAAACATTTCAACAGAGGCATATTAGGGCCTGCTCTTTTTTTTATATTAGATATTTTATTTATATTTCAAATATTATCCCCTTTCCTGATTTCCCCTCTGAAAACCCCCATCCCACCCCCCCTTCCCATGCTCACCAACCCATCTACTCACTCTTCCCTGTCCTGGCATTCCCTTACACTGGGGCATTGAGCCTTCTCAGGACCAAGGGCCTCTCCTCCCATTGAGGTCCAACAAGGATGTCCTCTGTTACATATGTGGCTGGAGCCATGGGTCCCTCCATGTGTACTTTTTGGTTGGTGGTTTAGTCCCTGGGAGCCCTGGGGGTACTAGTTGGTTCATACTGTTGTTCCTCCTACAGGGCTGCAAACCACTTTAGCTCCTTCAGCTCCTTTAGTCATTTCTCTAACCTCTCCATTGCGGACCTTGTGCTCAGTCCAATGGTTGGCTGAGAGTATCCACCTCTGTATTTGTCAGGCACTGGCAGAACCTCTCAGGGGACAGCTATATCAGTCTCCTGTCAGCAAGCATTTGTTGGCATCCACAATAGTGACTAGGTTTGGTGACTCTATATGGGATGGATTCTCAGGTGGGACAGTCTCTGGATGGTCATTCCTTCAGTCTCTGTTCCACACTTTGTCTCTGTATCTCCTCCCATGGGTATTTTGTTCACCATTCTAAGAAAAACAAAAGAACACACATGATATACACTCACTGATAAGTGGATATTAGCCCAAAAGCTTGGAATACCCAAGATACAACTCACAGACCAAATAAAGCTCAAGAAGAAGGAAGACCAAAGTGTGGATACTTCGGTACTCTTAGAATGGGAAACAAAATACCCATGGGAGGACATACAGAGACAAACTGTGGAGCAGGGCCTGCTTTTAAGTGCGGAGGATGGCATGTTTTCCAATAACCCAGGACGGTGTGTGAGAAGAAAGGAGATGATCTGCATGGGGTGAATATGAATGAGCTACATACACATTATACAGCAGGTGGCATTGCTTAATCAGGTAATTTATAGTGCATCAGTTAGGCTAATCTGAATTGGTATTTCTCTGAATATTTTCCTTATGATTCCACATTATAACTGGTCACAGGACAACCTAGTATGAAGGGGGTTTTAAAATATTATTTTTATTTTATACACATTTTGCCTGAATACATGTATGCATACCACGCAAGTGCCTGATGCTTGCCGAGGTTAGCAGAAGTCATTCAGCACCCCGGAATCAGAGTTACTGGTTGGTTGTGAGCCCCAATGTGGGAACTGAACCCTGACCCCCTGTAAACCAGAACAGGTAGTGGTCTTAACTGCTGAGCCACCTCTTCAGGCCCTGGTGGGCAGTTCGAAGGCATAACCTAGGGCAGAAGACAAGCACTGACTAGCACTGTGGAACTGGGGAGCTGGGAGCATTTGTTCCTAATCTACTGGTCAGTCAAAAAAAAGTGGGTCAAAAACTGGCTTGCAGCTTTGTTTTCCTTGTTTTCCTGCAGTGTGTTGGAGTCCTGCACAGACAGATGTTCAGTACCACAGAGGATTGAGTTTTCTGCAGGTGCCCTGAGCTGCAAGATTGTAGACCATGATAGGTGGGTGAGGTGTTTAGTTTATACTTGGGACTTCCGTGTTGTCTGTTTGGGTTCTAGTGTGTCTTCATTCCATCCCTACTTTACATTAGACTGTCAGTCTGGTTCATCTGTAGGAAGTTCAGTTCCATCCCAGAGGGAAAAAGCCAATGACCTTCTAGAAGGCAGTTTGTTAATCCCACAAGTTTATAAAATGTAGTCTTCATGGCTACTTTGTTTTCCTGAGATGGGTTATGCTATTTCTCGGATCAAATCTGGACACCTTGAAGAAGCTTAAAGACCCAAGAGGTTTACCTGAGTTGCCTATGTATTCAGTAAGAGGTGTCTGGCAGTATGGCTGCCTGTAATTAGCAGGAATGATTAACCAGAGTATAAATCACACCACTCCCCAGTGAATATAATTATTAATCATCCTGGTTGGGATTGTATACCTGTTGATAACATTCAATGGTATGCCAGCATAGTTTATAAGATGCAACTCCAAGTGTCTTGTAGCTTATGTTTGGATGATTAAATTTAAATTGTCAAGTTCATGCCCAAATGTCTTATATCATGATGGTTACTAACACTCCAAAAAGATTTTTGTTTAAATTTGTAAATAGCAGTTGCTCTATTGGAGCCAATCTTTTAAAAACACATTCCTCGTGCCAGATACTGTGGGCATAATGTTGGAAAAAAATCCCATAGCTTCTGACAGCAGAATAGACACTACTTGGAGATAACTGACCTCTCGCAACCCTTAAGACTGGCCAGCCTGGCCATTCATCACCACTGACAAGCTAAAAGTAGGACTCAGTGCAGACCATCTGTGAAGATCATTTTTCTGGGCTCTGCTCTGACCCTAGGCTTTCACATCCCTGGCTCCACGCTCTTGGATTCCCAAGCCTGCTTCTCTTAGACCTATTTCGGGATCCTTGAGTTGCAGCTATCGGATTTCAGATTTTCATTGAGCTTTGTGTTCTCCTTGCCTTGGAAACTCCCAAAGTGCCTTCCAGTTCTAGCTTCAGGCATCCAAGGGATCCCTTGCCGAGGGACTGGGATCCAGAGACACGAGAAGAAAGACGTGAAGTGCTGAGCTGTAATAGAATAAAACAAGTGGACCACTGTTACAGAAGAACACTGAATGCATTCATGGCTGGTGACGTAGCCACCGTGACCTGCAGCAACTTCCTGCCCTATGGCTACATATCCATATCTCTGCTCTGCGAGTTTTCTTTCATCCTACAAATATTTGTTATGCAACCCTTTGTGTGCCACCCACACTAGCTGCTCCCCTCATCCCTTCTGCGGCTGTAGTCTGCCACCCAGGCCTTAACGAGGAATGGAAGGTGGCAAATGGGCACGCGGGGCTCAAGTAGCCCGATGAGATTCCGACTTCCTGTGCTCCAGTGGCTTAGATTCTGATCCAGAAAATGGGGGTAGAATTTACCACCTACCTTTCAGGAATACTAAATTTAAGGAAAACAATGCATCGAAGCCCCTCCCTGTATGTAGAATAAATACCAGGCATAACTACGACTGCTCATTTTCTCATCTCTCCAGCTGCCGTGAGACGGTTTCCATTCTTCCTTCGCCAGTTGCTCCCAGCCGATAAACATACCTGTGTCTCACACATTACTACAGATTTTCAATTCTAGATAGCTTTGTTCTCCCTCCTCTTAATGCAGATGTTCGGGTTTCTAGATTCCATTATTTTCATGCTTTCGAGGTTCCCTTTAATCTCCTGAGTCATGACTTCGTGCGGAGCCTCGCACAGAAGTCGCCCCGTCAAGCCTGTGCTCATGTAGTTCCTCCTCAGCTGACCGCACAGCACACTTCAATGGTTTCTCTCCTTGGCTTTAGCATTTTGCTCACATTGCTCGTTCCAGATCTTCATTTGTACGTTTAATCATTTCTTCTTAGTCACATGCGCAGATTTCTCAAAGTCAGATACAACTGGTTGCGGCTTAGGCCATCTTTAAGTCGTCCGCACATCCTTTCATTTTTTCCTTTCCAACGAGTCTTCACATCGTTGTGGACTCAGCTTGTGTCTCTGCATTTTCTTGTCTGAGTCTTTGCGTTGATCAGACAATGAGCGTGGCTTCCTTACCATAATCTTTATTTCCTCCACAGTAGTAACTCCTTCCAAAGTGGAAATTTAAAACACTTCACATTGCCTAGCCCAGAGCAACGTGGAGATAAAAACAGATATAGTATTGACATGAGAATAGTATTTATGTTTCTCAAAACTCTGTCTCGTCATGTGGATAAAATCAGACTATTTCAAATGAAATAGAATCCTGCATTATACTTCTTCAGAGTGCACTGAAATTATCAAAGTTATCAAAAACAAGATCTGAGACGATGTCACAGCCCCAAATCACCCAAGGAGGCAGGACAAGCGCCGTGTGGTGGTTTGGACGGGTACCATACAAGTATGAAAGGAATGGAGACGATGACTGCGCTTTGGGTCATAGTCATGTTCGGTATTAGCTAATTAGCTAAACTAATGAACCTGGCAGGCTAATATAAACTGACATTAGTGAGGAACATTCCATAATGCCTGAAGAAGCCGCACACTTGACCAAACAGTTCTGAAACAATGTGTATTAACTGCAGTGGTTTTTCTTTCAGCCCTGCCTTCTCTCTCTCTTCCCCCCCTCCTTCTCTCTGCCTCTGTCTCTGTATCCCCCCCTTCCCCCTCTCTTTTCCTGTGCATGTGTTTCTCCCTTTTCTTCTTCTAGTCTTCTCATCCTGATTGGAGGAACTTCTAGATCTTGTAATTATTCTCCAAACACAAGAATCTGGGTGGAGTGGTGACTGAAACTGTCTCTGTCTCTCTCTGTCAGTCTCTCTGTCTCTGTCACTGTCTCTGTCTCTGTTTCTCTCTCTCTCTTTCCCCTTGTCTATCATATTTTTTCTTTCTTGTTCTTTTCAAAGGGAAAAATAATGCCTTTTACCGAAAGGCCCAGAGTCCTTCCCGGGCACTAACCCCAGTGCTGGTGTCCAAGGTTTGAGGTGCCAATGTCCCCACAAAGCAGCCAGTACCATGAGTCCTGCCAGCTTGGGTTCTGCTGCTTTCTGGACGATATTGCTTCAGCATCTCGGATTCCCATGGGGATACTGTGAACTTGTCCTTCTGTTTCTTGTCTTGCTCTTATTAGGGTTTGTTTGTGTCTGCAGGGAGCCCAGACATCCATCTCTAATGCCTGGAAAATGGGCAGATGGGCAGACGGTGCACTGCTGAGCTTAGAACCATTCTCTCTGTCACAGACTCTACAGTAAGACTTAATAGAGATTCAGCATTTACCAAGACATTTCTTGACACCTAGATCTCTCAGACATGTGTGAATTTTTAGTTCACACTGGCTCCAGTTTCATAGGGGTCACAATGCCGCTATTCTGTCGAAAATTCTTCCCCCAACATCCTCCATAGCATGGCCTCCAAGGTACTCTCAGATCTCGCATCGGAGTATCTCTTTGAACTCTTTGCCCACAAATCATCTTGAGGCTCCCTAGTCCAGCAACACTTGATTGTCTTAAGCCTCTCCACGCCCATTAATCTGCTGGTTTTCTGAGAGCTCTATGTCTCCCTCAGCATGTCACTGCTGCGTAAGTTTTCCGCATTGTCCTAAAGGACCATAGCATCTTTCTGTATCTCCACCACTGCCACACTGTATCGTATTGGTTACCTACTGATGTTCAGTAGATTAACCCTACCACTTAGGACCTCAAAATATGAAATTGTTTCCATCTGTATGGATCCAGATTCCACTCATAAGATACCTGGGCCTTCTAAGCCACAGTCCCTTCTTACAAGGCCGTGGTATTAGTTAGAGCAATGGTCGCATCAAGGCTTCACTGAGAGATTTACTGGAAATCTTGTCGATGTTGGCAAGATTCAGCTTCACACAGTGGATGGAGATGGAACATCTGTTTCTCTGGCTGTTAATTAAGCACAGGCCTTCCTCAGTTCCTCTTTCTGTGGGTCTCTCTACCAGGTCCCTCCAACATGGTGTCTGGTTTCCATGAGCATGAGAAAGAGAATAATAAGAGTTGTGTCAGAGAGAAGCCAGCATCTTTACGGCAATCTAATTTGTGGGGATAGACCATCGTTTTTTTTTTTTTTTCTGCATTCTATTTGGTGAAGGTGAGTTCCCAGCTCAGCCCACATTCTAGTGGAAGGGATCACACCAAGGCACAGATAGCAGGGAGTCATGCTCACTGGGTGTGTTCTGCGGTGACATTTGGAAGTCAGTTAGCACCTGTCTGTAGTTAGTTTGATGTCAGGGATGATAACACACACATGGTATCAAAATGGTATAGGGAGGGCTGGAGAGATGGCTCAGTGGTTAAGAGCACCGACTGATCTTCCAACGGTCCTGAGTTCAATTCCCAGCAACCACATGGCAGCTCACAACCAACTGTTTTAGGATCCAATGCCCTCTCCTGGTGTGTCTGAAGACAGCTACAGTGTAATCACATATATAAAATAAATAAATAAATATTATAAATATTTAAATATTTATAAATAATATGAATATTTTTTAAAAAATGTTTTAAAAAGTGGTGTAAGGAGATTTATTACTCACATAATGGGACTTTCTGGGAAAAGCAGAGCAGCCTGGGAAGCCAGCGTGGGAAGAAGCATCACCCTTGGGGTACATTGTGGTGACGATTCTCTTGGGAACTGGGTTGAATGGTTTGAACATCTCTACCAGCACCAAGGGATGGAGTCCTGAGGCCGTTATCCTTTATCCCTGGCAGGAGACAGAAGAGAGGATGGAGAGATGAGGGGACATGTAGGTTGTGTACCACATCTGTTAGAATCTGTTCAATTAATTAATTGTCTTTCACAAGACAGGAAGTGTGGGGCATTCATCTCTGTGTCTTCAGTACTTAGTGTAGTATCTATCTGTCTGTCTATCTATCACGTGACGGTTACACAGCACACGTTGGTTACATGAAGGAAGACTGGGCTCTCTGTCTTCATCATTTATCTACTGATCTACCTGCCTGTAGCCTATTCATTTATCTACTGATCTACCTGCCTGTAGCCTATTCATTTATCTACTGATCTACCTGCCTGTAGCCTATCCATGAGGTTGTTTCTCTACTGATACACCTGCCTGTAGCCTATCCATGAAGTTGTTTCTCTACTGATACACCTGCTTGTAGCCTATCCATGAGGTTGTTTCTCTACTGGTACACCTGCCTGTAGCCTATCCATGAGGTTGTTTATCTACTGATAAGCCTGCCTGTAGCCTATCCATGAGGTCGTGATCATCTTCCCAACTTCACATCAGCTGACATCCTCAGGAAGGAACTTAACACACTTTTGATTTTAAGCCCATATTTTAAACATAAGGTTCTTGAAATAATGAAAGAAAACCCAAAGCACCAAAACGGAAGCAGAAAATGCTTTGTAATGCTTTTGTAACCATGTTAACCTCAAAACTATTTCCTTTCGTTTAGCGTCATGACTTAGATTTTATGTTAAAAGAAAATGGCAGCGATTGTTTGATTTCTTTCTTTCTTTCTTTCTTTCTTTCTTTCTTTCTTCTTCCTTCCTTTTTTCCTTCCTTCCTTCCTTCCTTCCTTCCTTCCTTCCTTCCTTCCTGTTTTCCTTCTTTCCTCCCTTTCTCTCAACATCTATTTATTTCATTCTAACTGTACGAGTGCTTTGTCTGTCTGTAAGTCTGTATGAGAGCTCTGTCTGTCTGTAAGCCTGTGTACCATGTGTGTGCCTTACATCTTTGGAGGTCAGAAGAGGACATCAGATCCCTTGGAACTGGAGTTATGAATGGTTATGAGCCACCATGTGGATGCTAGACCAAACCAGGTTCTCCTACAGGAGCAGCAAGTGTTCCTAACTACTGAGGCACCACTCCAGACCTTTGGCTTTGCTATTTTTATCATGCTGCTGTGAGAAAGATGAGACACATCTCCCGAACTTTGGTGTCTCTAGTTGAAATCAGAGCCTGCTAGAATCCATACTCCTTACTCTGAAAAGAAATGCACACAAGGCTTCATCTTCAATGTTACAGTGTTGGCATGCTGATAGCAGCTTTGCTCTCATTAAAAAGAATCAGTGCAGACTGAAGAATGGATAAAGCAAATGTAGTACACTTACATAATAAAATACTACTCAGCTATTACAAACAAGGACATCATGAAATTGGCAGGCAAATGGATGGAACTGGAAAATATCATCCCAAGTGAGGTAACCCAGACCTAGAAAGACAAACCTGGTGTGCACTCACTTATAAGTGGATATTAGTCACGAAGTGCAGAATAACCACGTTACAATCCATAGACCCAAAAAAGCTAAACAACAGGGAGGGCCCAATGGAGGTCAACTGAGAGGACTAAATAGAATAGAAACCAGGGAACAGATGGAGGGAGGGAACTGGGTGGGGGAGGGGCTAAGGAGGGGATTAGGAGGGATCAAGTGTGGGGGGGGGTGAAGAGAGAGGGCACTGGGAAAGACAACTGGATGGAGGGCATCTCTGGGACAAAGTAGAAACCTAGAACAATGGAAACTCCCAAGAATCTATGAGGTTGACTCTAGCTAATACTCCTAGCAGTGGGGAATATAGAACTTGAAACAACCATCTCCTTTAACCAGAAAAGACTTTCAACAGAGGGACTGAGACATCAACCCAGTCACAAAACCTTAGACCCACAGTTGTCCTGTGTACAAGATATGCAGGGATAAAGATGGATCAGAAATTGAGGGAACAGTCAACCAATGACTGGCCCTGCTTGAGACCCGTACTGAGAGAGAAAGCCAAGCCCTGATACTATTAATGATATTCTGCTATAATTGTAGACAGGAGCCAAACATAACTGTCATCTGAGAGGTTTCACCCAAGTAACTGATGGAAACAGATGCAGAGACCTACCGCCACACATTAGGCAGAGCTTGGGGAATCCTGTGGAAAAAGGGAGGAAGGATTGATGGAGCCAGAGAGGTCAAGAACAGCATAAGAGAACATTCAGAATCAACTAACCCGGGTCCATAGGGGCTCGAAGAGACTGAATCACCAACCAGAGAGCATGCGTGGGACAGACCTAGGTCCTCGGCACATATGTAACAATTGCGCATCTCAGTCTCCATGTGGGATCCTAACATCAGGAACAGGGGCTGTCTCTCACTCTATTGCCTGCCTTTGGATCCCTTTCCCCTAACTGAGCTGCTTTGTCTAGCCTCAATTGGAAAAGGTGCACTTGATAGGCCAAGGTGGGTTGGTATCCATGGTTGATATCTACCTTTCTTAGGAGAAGGGAGGTCAGGAGGATGGGGAGGAAGGGAGATGAAAGGTAGGATCAGGGAGGAGATGAGAGAGGAAAAGATGCAATCAGGTTGTAAAGTAAATAAGAAAAAGAAAGTAGCTATTGTTTAAAAAAATGGAGCTCCAGTGAGACTGGGACAGTATCTTATAAACCAGGTTCCCAACCCATGGGTTGTGATCTCTTTGGGGGTCAAATATCAGCTATCCTCCATATCAAATATTTACATTATGGTTCATAACAGTAGCAAAATTACTACTAATTATGAGGTAGCAACAAAATAATTTTGTGGCAGGGGTCAGGAGTCACCATGACATGAGGAACTGAATTAAAGGGTGGCGTTGTTAGGAAGGATGGGAGCCACTGTTAACATTGTCTTGGTTCCTTTGTCCTCTTTCTCCACATACATCCTGTTTTCTTCATTTGCCGACAGAAGAGCTTCATCAGAGGACAAAGAGGTACTAGCACCAGGATCTTGGATGTCCCTAACCGTGTGCCAAGATAAAACTCTTCCCATGTAAATTATCCAGTCCCAGGTATTTGATTACAGCAACATGGAGCACACTGAGACTGTCCCTACAGAGTAAGTACCAACAGTGACAAAGTGCTGGGGTCACACGTGGGATGGGTCCTTTATATGAATGGCTCAAGGGGCAAAGCGTGATAAGAGCACACAGTCAAGCCTGGGCATTATGGCGTTTAGATCAAGTAAGGTCGTCCCAAGTTCTCCAAAATCACTCATACCATGAACATGGTGGCAAAACCGAATGAGAACACTGTGGTAAATAATGAGGTGTGTAATCCTGCCTGTCAAAAAAGGTGCTTTCCACTTAGAAATCTCTAGTGTATCTGAAATATACTGGTCTCTGTACTGTATTCACAGATAGTTAAGATTCTCTCTCTCACTTTTACTGTTTGTCGCAAACTCCACAGACTTCAGCATCTGCCTGCTGTGAGTCCTGTCATTTGTTTACCTGACAGGAGCCAGTGGTTTAGTTCCTTTTGGAAAAGTTTGTGCTCTTTGTGAGGAAGTGTGAGGAAGGATGGAGCAGGCCAAATAAAAAGCTGAGTGACCTGGCCTTCGGATGAAGGACCAGGAATGCGGGGAGGAGAGATGTGTGAGATTCTGAACCTCCAAGCAGATGGCTCTGCTCCACCCACTCAGCGGAAGGAGCATGTTTGAAGTGGCAGAGTAATTAGGCTCAAAAAACATACCTTCAGCGTGCCCTTCAAAGGAAAAGCTTGAGTTGAACCTTGGGGGCAATTAATTTCAATGATGTTTAGACTCTAGAACACAGCTGCAGAGGCAAAACCTCGGGAGAACGGTTTGCCATCTGAGAAAGAATACTCCAAACATCTTGAGCAACTCTCAGGAAATTTTATATGTATTACTTATTCTTTATGATTAAACCAATAGTGTCAGGATTATGGAATACAATTATTAGACTTTATTATACCTCAACTCTCTGAATTTCATTATTGTCCCAATAATCTACTACAAGCTTTCTGAACTCAGCATACTGTATCAAAAATGGGGGTTTTATGTTTTCAAACATGGATGCTAGACTCAGTGTATCATTTGTCTTGACAGAGGGAAACAAGACAAGAAGAACACAAGTTAAAAATGCATAGCCTTGCTACTTATTTCATGAAACAAATCATATCTTTTTCTTTCTTATATTTTGGATCCTTTTTAAAAAAATAATTAATATGTTTGGTTCATCGGAAATAAAGAGGCCTTAACTTTTTACAACAAAATTAACACACGATCTTATATATGCGAGGCACTCCATCTTGACAATTTGAAATATTTTAAGAGAGAAGATAGACTTACATACACAGTCCCTTGCCGCCTGCCTTCCTTAAGCCCCGTAAAGCACTGGAGGAGGCCGGGCTATATGTTCCGGCATTTAGACAGGCTGTTGTTTTTTTTCCCCCCTAACAGCATTTTATTTCCCCGAACTCCAAAAGAAGTGACAGGTTATTTTGTCTGTAATGGTGGTTATTTTCAACTTCAAAAACGTTTCTGTGATCTTAAAACCTTATAATTTGTTCGCAGTTACAAGTTAATACAGGCGCTGAGCAGCATCTGTGTGTAATTTTAGCCGAGAGATACAGCGGAGATTTGAGTTCTCCAAACTTATTTTATTAGCCATACACTGTCTAGAAGCTTGCTGCTAGCATTGCAGTTAGCTGACATCTAAATAGGCATCCGGGGTGCACGGGAACATCAGCATCTGAAGAGGAGGTACGGACTTTTACCTGTCTGTTGGAGCTCTGGGTCCCTTATCAGCCCTGTTGCGTGGAGACCCCACGAGGTGGGACGGGAGGGTACAAGCCTGCGCCTGCGTACTAGAGTTACTCTGCCTTTGTCATGACCCCATCATTTGAAGCTAAAGAAAGCTCATCTTCAGTGATCTCTTCGCTTAGCCTCTCTTAGGCCTGTCCTCCCAGAGTTACCCATCTCTCCTTCTGGATCCCCTAAGTTTGGCTGCAGCTTTCCAGAAAGAAGCTGGAAAGAAGAAATATTCTGTGCTGGATTCCCGCTTAGGCCTNAGTTACTCTGCCTTTGTCATGACCCCATCATTTGAAGCTAAAGAAAGCTCATCTTCAGTGATCTCTTCGCTTAGCCTCTCTTAGGCCTGTCCTCCCAGAGTTACCCATCTCTCCTTCTGGATCCCCTAAGTTTGGCTGCAGCTTTCCAGAAAGAAGCTGGAAAGAAGAAATATTCTGTGCTGGATTCCCGCTTAGGCCTCCTTCAAGACTACAGGCAGAACTTGAGGGAAGAAAAGGCCTGAGTACATTGTCCTGCTTAATAAGGGGTAAAACACACACACACATGCATGCACACACACACACACACACACACACACACACGCACGCACGTGTGCGAGCACATACTCACACACACACACACACACACACACACACACTCTGTCACAAAACTCACACACAAACATGCAGTCTCACATATACACTCTCTCACACAGACACAAGTCTCACACACACATATACTCTCTTATATACACAGACTCCCTCACTCTCTAGCTCCCTCCCTTCCTCCCTCTCTCTCTCCCTTATGATTGTCTGAAGGGAAAGAGAAGGGAGTTTTAATTCAGAGTTGTCCAACAACAACAAAACAATTGCTTTTCAAGTGCAGGGCTTAGATGACATCAACTCAGGAGGAAAAGACTACAGAGTTGGAGAAGGCCTGTCATTATCATGACTCTACTGCAAATGTGCACAATTCCAGTTTAAAGAGTTTCCCAAAACTCCCTACCTCGATATATTCAATTTTTCACATGTCCAATTGTAACCTTCTGTAGAAAAAAAGGGGGGGAGGATATAAGCGATTTTATCTAATAATATATTAGCACACCAACAAATTAGGTAAAACACTGGATATGGATGGATATGTAGGGCTGGAGAAACCTGACAGTGTGTCCTTAACACACCAGCACAAAAGCAGCAGAGAGACCCCTCAGCTACTTTCCATGCAAAGTTCCTGCTGGTTGGCAGTAGAGACAGGAGACAGGGTGCTCTGTGGTGGCTACCAAGGCTGGCAGTGTAAAACAATGCCCCTGTTATCTGTTTCCAATTCCTGCAGCACAAAGCTGGAATCCAGAAAATTTGCCGCCTTGAATAATTCAACTTTCGAATCTGCTTGTTGTGGAGAGAGTTTCGATTTGCTTTTCTTCCACCACGTTTTTATTCTTGATCTCGGTCCTGTATTGAGTGTCCCCGCACCCCCCCCCCTTCTGCCTAAAGCTCTTTGATTTTAAGAGTGAGCTTGGTAATCTGTTTCAGAAATATTTTAGCAGGATTCTCTAGTTTGAAACCAGAGAAAGGAAGATATATGGGAGTGGGTGGTGGTGGTGCGTATTTTAGAATAAAGAGAAACCAGGCTGAAGATAGCCAAGCTTTCTGACTTTATAGTTTTCTCCCCAGCTGATGCTCTAGGAGAGTTAAGCTTCTCCCTTCTCAGTGCTGGACCACCCTCCCCCCTCCCCCATAAATAACAAACTCGACATGATTTAAATATTTATAGAGAAACCAGGAGTGTCAGAGAAGGCACTGCAGCTTGTAGCACGATTGGAAAGCTCAGAACTTCATTAGTGTCACCAGGGTGGAAGAGTGGAAGCAAACAATTTAAACTGGGCAAGCATCAGACAGACGCTGGGGTGACATGCTCACAGCTGGGATCCTTCAAACACAGGCTTTATGATATCTGTTTTTGATTTCATATGATTGAAGAAAATATTTTTTAAAAATCTCAACAGCATGGAAACGTTAATTAAAAATGTAAACAGAAATTTTGCTATCTCCTATCTACCCCTAATAAGCTTCTCTTTTCTAGCCTTCCCTGGCTTCTCCAAAACAGAGAACATGGCTGAGAACAGCACCTTCAAGGTGAAAGTCGTGGATGGCGTCTTGAGGCTTCATGGCTCTGAGGAAAACAGAGGTTCTCTTTCCTGCTTGGTAAACATCTCGTTTGAACAGATATGATGAACCACACCTGTGTCCCGTGCTGGTTGTGGCCATGACACTCTGCTGTGGACAACGCAGCAGCTACAAAGCTATCTCATGCACCGGACTCTGCAGCATTCCAACTATCAAATGACTGAGACAGGAGGATTGCTCATGAGAAGAGTGATGCATTTATCAGAGGCAGAGGAGAGGGGCAGGCTGGGGGGAAATTACTACATATATGCTTATTGCACAGAAAACGAAGGCTATCTTGGGAGAACGAGAACTGGTAGATATGCTGTTTTGTAAAACTGAAATTCTTTAAAGAAAAATATCGTGCCTCTGTTATTTATTCGATAGACATGATCTTGGCTTTCCATTGTTGTGACAAAATTGAGAATATTCAATTATACAGAGAAAATGTTGCTATGGACTCCTGATTTCAAAGGGTCAGTCCACAGTCATTAGGCCCCACCGCTCTTGGGCCTTTGGAAGGTAAAAGATCATACCAGAAGTCCTTGGCAGTTGGGAAACAAAGAGTCATGGTTCCAGGGTTCCAGCATGCCCCTTCGATGGTATGTTCCTCAATAACCTAGTCTTACCAGCAAGTTGTGTCTCCCAGTGGTTCTGCTAGCGATCAGTAGTGCCAGCAGTTAAAGACAAATACTTTAACACCGAAGCTGGAGGGAACCACTGAACACACACCTTTACAAAGTGTCTGGCGCTGTGACACTCATATGCTCACTGATATGCTATCTCTCCAAGTTGGTAACTTAACCAACTTTAAAAAGGCATCCCCTTCCTAGAATTAAGAACAAAGCACACATTGAAAGAGTTAAAGGGAGCATTTGTGCAGCTCAATCCAAAGGATGGTCCCAACGACTGCGGCTGCCAGGGATCCATCCCACAATCACTCACCAAACATAGACACTATATCATATGCCAGCAAGATGGTGCTGAAAGGGCCCGGATATAGCGGTCTCGGGGGAAAATATACCAATCCCTGGCAAACATGGAGGTGGAAGCTCACGGTCAGCTTTTAGATGGAACACAGGGTTCCCAAGGAAGAAGGAGCTAGAGAAAGTACCCAAGGAGCTAAAGGGGTCTTCAACCNGTTGGCCATCAGTGGGAAGAGAGGCCCCTTGGTTATGCAGACTTTATATGCCCCAATACAGGGGAACGCCGGGGCCAGGGGGTGGGAGCGGGTGGGTAGGGTAGCAGGGCCGGGAGGGGGGAGGATATAGGGAACTTTCTGGATAACACTTGAAATGTAAATGAAGAAAATATCTAATAAAAGTTGGAAAAAAAAAAAGGCATCCCCTTATGGTGACCTACAGATGCTATGATTTCTATTAAGCTTGATTTCTGGAGATTTTTCTCCAGAGCCATTTGAACCCTTGTGGGGAACTATGAGTGCAGCTCTTGGCCTCTCTGGTCCTATCGAGGACATGCTTCTGTTACCGTCCCAGGGCAGAGCCCTAGGACCTCCACGCTCACCCCTCAGATCATTCGGAGACCTGTTTTCAGTCACGTCTTTCAAAAGGCGCCTTGAGTTTGCATGCAACAAGACCCTTCCACGTTCTTTCGGTTTTCCCCGACAGCTATAAATAGATAGGGGATTCATGTTTTAGGCTTTGTCTTACATCCTTGCTACACGACTCTAATAAGAAACAGAACAAAAGAAGATCAAAACCCAGAGGATACCAAAAAAAAAAAAAAGAATAAAAAAGGGTTAACTGATTCCAACTGGGGAGCCAGGTAATGTTATGAGTAAGGATGATATTTGAGCTTAGCTTTGAAGAAAACATTAAAGATGGAGGGGCTGGTGCAAGATAGAGGGTTGTGACATCCACAACACTCGTGGGCAAATAAAGCACGTGGCCACAGAACTTGGAAGGTAAAAAAAAAAATTGTTGTCTTACAGGTCCTTTAAATTTTTTTCCCTCTCCATTCGGGGTCTATTATTAAAAGTATGTTGGAAAGTGAAATGCAGAAGGAGATCACTGAAGCCTACCCAGGGAAAATGGAGAGTTTAGTTGGGAGGGCCCCGGCAAGGGGGAGAGATGTTTTATAGAATATTAACAACAGGAAGAATGTCAGATCAAATCTTAGAGGGGCGGAGGTGAGGACACCTGCTAGGAAGCTGCTGCAGGGTAAGAGAAGAGTGGGTTCCTATAGGCAGGTCTCAAGGGCATTGCCCAGAAAGGGATTCTGGACACTGTGGAGGCAAAGGATGGCTTTGGGATGCTGCTTCTAGACTCTGGCTGCTGGGCTATCCCTAGGGCATGTGCTTAGACACCACCCCTGCTAGGGCACATGGTTAGACATCCACTCCTGCTCGGAGGCAGGCTTTTTCATGGTGACCGCACACTAGCTCTCCTTCCCTCATCAGGCAGCCTGCAGGCTTAATCTGGACAGCTCTAACTTTGTCCATCTGTATTCAGAAATTTTAGTCCTACTAAGCTTCAGAGGTTTGTGATAACCATACCCACCGTCCTTCTCCTCATGTCACTTAGCAACGGAAGGTACTCACCGCCATGGACCACCTCTAGACCCTCCCCGTGGCTGCAGGTGAGAGCCACAAACTAGATTCCCTGGCCTGCCTCCAATGTAGACATTCATTAGACTCTGTAAAGGAGACTCACACTTCATTTTTGAATTAACTCCTGATCAGCCATGTCAGTTCTTTCACCCTAGGGAGTGTCCTGCTGAGGAATGAGACCAGGTGGTCATCTGACTTACATTATACCTCAGGTCCTCAAATCCAAAAATGTCTGAAGTTGGAAAATGGATGTAGCCACTCGACTCGGGATGAGTTCTGCCCATGGATGACTTTTTAAGTGTAAAGTTTAAAATATGAAGAATCGTTATATCAGGATCTGTGACTTTTCATGAATGGATAAAGACCTGCTGACCTGGGGTGAAGAGAGCCGAGTTCAGTTCCTCGTTCAGAGCTGGCAGTGCTTATGAACAACTAGCTTTAGTCTCTGGGATCCACTTCTGCATTTGACAAAGGAAAGAGCTATTGTGAGCGAGCACAGCGTGATTAAGAGCTGACCGTGGTGCAGAGAGAACTGGACTCATATTAATTACATCACACTCATATTAATCACATCACTTAGTTTTCTTGAAGTCATGAGCTTAAACCATGGGATCATTTGGGACCTGCCAGTAGTACCAGGCTTACCGGATCATGGTGAAGATAACTGTATTTCATCTGAGTGTTCAACTCTGTTGTGTAATAATACCCCGCTGAAAGTCAGTTATCATCAGAGCTCACACTTTGCTTGTCTTGGTTTGTATGATGCCACTAGTGGTAGCTTTGGACTTTGTGTTTCTGTTTATTTCTGAGATCAGTGCCCTTGTCCCCTAACCCAGGGCTAATTAAATGCAAGGATCTCTGTTTAGTAAAAGTATCTGTTGCTCTCAGAAAAAAATCTTTAGAAATAAGGTGACAACTTTAAGGAACAGCTGTTCATTTTCACACGCAGTTTGTCAATGCTGATCTGCTTGGCCTTCGCTTTACACAGGTGTGGTAAAGACACAAGCATTTGGTATTTTACTGTCACGATGGGTTAAAGGATCTATCAACCTAGCACCAATTTCAATAAACATGGATTGAGTCTCCTTCATCTTTGGTGTGTCCAACTTTGTTAGGGCCTTGGAACACAACAGCCGCATGTCTTCTCTGACTTCGAGAATGTTTATTGGGATGTCATTCTGAAACCCGAGGAGTCTTAGGAAACCAGAATTCGTGTACTCAGGTCGGTCTTACAGGGCTATAAAGGACATACACTTATATGCTTGGATTGTACTGGCTTCTCCATTCATTCTTTACATTGGTAAAGACATTAAGTGTCAACTCTCACCATTGCCATTTTTTTGTTTCTTGAGTGTATACTCCCAAATGGGTTTGTGGGATCATCTGGTGTTTCCCTGTTCTAATTTGGAGTTCGGTGCTGTTTTTATGGCTTTCACATATTTTATGTTCTAATCAAGAGTCTACAAAGGGTATGACCTCTTCTGCCAGAAGAGCTTGGGTCTGTCAATTTCCATCAAGGGGCTTCATCCTAGACCTTAGAAGATAATTTTATTTTATTGATTTTCTTTCTTTTTCCCTGTATTGGAGACTGAACCCAGGGCTTTGCGCCTCTTAGGCACACTACCATCGAGCTACACCTTCCTCCTTTTATCTTTAAACTCCAAGTATTCCATTGAAAGATATGAGACATCTGCTGTACAGATTTCAGATATGTTTATAATTTCCTAAAGCTTAAAATGTATAGATTGGTGAAACTATCATGATAATCATGATGTTGGGTGTGAGTCACACAGACATAGCCTCATCCTCATTTATAATTTCTTGATCCCTGACCACCCCTCTCCTCCCATCTCCAGGGCATTACAGACTAATTCCTCTCACCTTGGTATCTGTCTTTGAGTCATATGCTGTTTCTATCTGGGGAGGGGTTTCTTTGTATATTCTTCATTGTGGTAAAGACACTAAGCATGAACTCCCATCTATTAACATTTTAAGTGTGCCGTTCCTTTGAACACATACTCCCAAGTGGGTTTCTTGGGTCATCTGGTGCATCCCAGTTCTAATTTGGAGGGGAATGAATGCCCATACTGCCTTCATGGCTGCCACATATTTACATTCCCATCAACAATCTGCAAAGTGTATGGCTTTCCCCACCAGGTATTTCTCTTTCTTCCCTGGGCCAGCCAGTTCCCACCTCCCCGGATGCACCTCTTTATTTCTTAAGGCGTCAGCTGCAGTCACTTGAGTGGTTTTCTACTATCAGCTTTTAGGCAGGCTTAAGACATTTTCATTTATAAAGTTCATGAGACAGAACCATATGCCGGACCGACTTTGTCTTCCTAACTAAGCTCCTTGAAAACACTGTGTGCACAGGCAGTTGCCACGTTCACCGAACTGAAGCTCCACCCCAGAGTCTCTGTGGTGATCAACGCTGATCCTCCGGCTCTGCCAAGGTCGCCGCCACCTTATGAGGAATCCAAGACGTACTTCTGACTCCTCACTTTGATCGTCCACTCACACTCTTAGTTGCTCAATCCTGTCCTTTATTACTTTGTACATAATTTCGGGTCACATTTAAAAACCGTCCTGTCCAGGACCTCATGAGCCATTTGGTCTGACTGGTCACACTCTATCCCAGGGAGGCTGTGAAAGCACACTCACTGAGATTTGCACTAGGGTGGAGTAATCTGGCACATTGCTCACATGAAGACGGCTATTGGTACATCTCAGAATATGCCTGGGTCACACGGTACCACAGGACTGCATTTTATAAAATGTTTCTCCAACAACTGTGTTGTTTGTTTGTTTGGTTGGTTGGTTGGTTTGTTTTGTTGTGGAAAGCTCACACCTGCATATAAATTATATTCATGGTTTCATTTTGTGGGAGAAGATGTAAGCGTAGAGAATCTGCTTCTCTTATCCCCTCTCAGTTTTTAAAATCATGAATAAGTAATTCTTCTGTATGTTTGTTGTGTACAGGAACAAAAGAGGTCACTGTGCATAAATTGTAATCTAACAAAACATTTCAAAATTACTTATGGAGTGCACACTTTTCTCTACTCTGTGTTGTTAGTTTGAGCTTCACAGAGATCCTTTAAATGCACAAACACACTGCCAGATTTTCTGTTGTCATGGAAGGAAGAAACTTTTACTTATTTTCTTTCATCAAGAACAGGTTATTTCTCCAAGCCAAGAAACACATCTATTTTTTTCTGTACCCCCTCAATAAGAAAAGGAGCCTTTTGAGATTCTTGTTATAAGTTCTGATTATTGGATTACATTATATTAAGGAATAACTACTTTTTCCTTAAAAGCTAATGAACACTTAACAACTTGAAGTTCTACTAATATTTTCAATCTTTACTTCCTTCTTTTTAAAATTACTTTCATTTTTTCACAGTCCAGTCATTTCTCCCATTCCCCGGCTCCCGGTCCACTCTCCCACAGTTCCTTACCCCATTCTTCTTCCCCACTGTCTCCAAGAGGCTTCCCCCAACCCACCAGGCTCCTCCATTCCCTGGGGCCTCAAGTCTCCATTGATAGTGAGACCATACCATACATGTCCTTTTGAGACTGGGTTACCTCACTCAGGATGATATTTTCTAGTTCCATCCATTTGCTTGCAAAACTCTGGAAGTCCTCATTCTTAATAGCTGAGTAGTATTCCATTGTGTAAATGAACCACATTTTCTGTATCCAGTCTTTTGTTGTGGGACATCTGGGCTGTTCCCAGCTTCTGGCTATCACAGATAAGGCCACTATAAACATAGTGGAGCACATACTCTTATGGCATGCTAGGGCATCTTTTGGGTATATGCCTAAGAGTGTTATAGCTGGGTCTTCAGGTAAATCTATTTCCAATTTTCTGGGGAGCCTCCAGATTGATTTCCAGAGTGATTGTAATCACACCAGTGACCTTTAGCATATGATTTTTTAATTTCCTATCAGTCTTATGTGTTTTGCATTTTATTTTAAATAATAAAATTAGAACAATAAAATGTTAGGTGTGGTGGTGATCTGATTAAGAAATATTTCCAGTGGATTCAGGTATTTGAACACTTGGTGAGCAGTTGGTTGCACCATCTGGGGAGGTTACGGAACTTTACAAGGCACAAGGTTTTGACAATTCATAGCCTTACTCTACTTCCTGTCTCCTTTCTCTGCTCCCTCTATGTTGATGGCCATGTGATCAGCTAGCTTCCTGGACCTGCTGCCATGCCATGCCTTCGCCACCACTTTTGAACTGTATTTATCAGGAACCCTGAGTTAAAACAAGCCCCTTTGTCTATTTGTTTTTGGTCAACAGAAAAATGACTGGCACAGGTGTGTAAATTTAGAAGTTATCCAGTTCCATCTTCTCTTTCCATAGGTAAGAAACCAAACTCAGATTTTGGATCTTACTTTTATCTGTTAATAGCTTGAACATAACTCTAATGAATTCATATCAAATAAGTTGTATTAGATTTTGGAAAATCTGATTGACGTTGGCTTACATTCTTACATGAATTCTTGTCTGGTGCCATGTTCCCCTGAGGAGATATTTTCTTGGCTTTTTAAAAATATGCTACTAATCTTGTATTTAAACCATTCAATCATTATTAGGGTTGCCTGATGGATCTCCAGGCTCTCTCCCAGTTAAAAGAGAGTTGTAACCTTAGTTCCTCCCATCACATCCCGAGGTTCATTATGAAAGCAGGGTTGGGGGAGTGGCTCTTTCTGCCCTTTTTGGGATGATGCTGTCTTTTCTCATCACTGGCTTGCTGCGGGTTCTGTGTTTGTTTAAGTCTATGCTGGGTTTATTCCTCTTCATCTGGCATTCAGTCATGTCATGGGGTGAACTCTAACGCTTCCTCTTCTGTTCTCTGCTTTAGCATTTTTTTCCAAACCAAACCAAACTCCAAAACAAAAATCCCCCAAAACAACAACAACAAAACAAAAATAGCAAACCTCACCTGTAACACACAGTATTCAGTTTTTATTTACCAAGTCCCTAATATAAAATTATTATTCTTTTTCTAAATGAAATCTATCTATCTATCTATCTATCTATCTATCTATCTATCTATCTCTTTGTCTCAGTATAGCATTTAAATTAATCTTAGAAGTAATACTTCTTTTGATGTTTCAAGTCTCTGACAGGGTGCTGAACACCATCTTTATCACATTAAAATGTAGCATATACAACTTATCATATACTGAATCTAGAAGAAAATATTTTATCTGTATTAACTTTGATCACAAACTATGAAACATTTGCTTTTGAGAATATTTGGCCCCCAATATTAAATGTCAGAGGACCCATCAGACCCATCAATTCATTATGGTTTCCAAATTCCAGTATAACGGATAATTAAATTGTGCCTTGTGTACAAAAAGGCATTTCCTTATAAGGGAACCTGCCATGCTCATCCAAATACATTTCACTTCTTTTTATTTTATTATATATATATATATATATATATATATATATATATATATATATATATAAATTTTTGAAATGATAATGTAATGATACCACATTCCCTTTTCTTTCACTAAATCCTATCATTTGCCCCTCACGTCTGCTCCATCTCTTTCAAATTCATGACATCTTTGTTCTTTAATTCTTTCTCTCTCTCTCTCTCTCTCTCTCTCTCTCTCTCTCTCACACACACACACACACACACACACACACACACAGTAGGAGTGTATGTGAGTGTGTGTGTGTGTGTGTGTGTGTGTGTGTGCACATTCCCAAACACATAAATGTAACATCATTTTGTGTAATGCCACCTGTATGCATTTGATTCCAGGGCTGACCATTTGGTACTGAATAACCAGTTGGTGTGCTCTTCCCTGGGGAAGGGTTTCTCCTGCTCTCCGCATCTATTTGTTGCCTGTAGTTCTTTGTATAGGGTTTCGGCCTTCTGAACTCCTGACCTTTCTTCTCATCCACATTAGGATGTTCATTGGTGCTGGCCTTGTTCAGTTCATTTTTAGGCAGCCATATTGGTGAGACGTCACGAGTGGAGTTTCCCCATTGGATGAAGATGCTTTTCATCTCCCCGCCCCTCCCCTCCACCCCCCAATGATTCCTGTGCCTTAGATGTGGGAGTTGTGGTACAGATTGTGATCAATAACTCTGGATTTTGATTGGATGTGATTTTCTCTAATGGTCCCCCTCTGTTGCAAAGAGACATTTCCTTGGTGAGGGATGAGGACTGCACCTTCTTGGGGGGTATGAGGACACATGTTTAGAATGTAGTTAGGCATTATACTGGGTTAGTAAAGTGGTGGTCATAGGTTCTTCTCCAAGTTCTGTGACTTCACCAGCCCTGGGTAGTTGGCTGGGTTTCCAGTACTGAGCATGGATTTTCTCTTGTTGCACAGGCCTTAAGTTCAAGTAGAGAGTTGTTGGTTAAAGCCAAGGTAAGTATGTCACTAGTGACCATGTAAGGTTACCATATAGTTCTCTCCTTATAGACAGACTATCAATATCATGCTGTATGAAAAAATGAGTTCATGTGTTCAGTACGAACTCACTGTGTCACAACTGTGTCTGAACAATCCTGTGATACTTGTATAAAAAGTCAGGCTCTATAGCTCAGTTCTGCAGGCTCAGATATTCAGGAGGCTGCTGAACAGTTCACAGGTTCATGGCAGCCCTGAGCTACAGAGTAAGCAAAGACCAACCTGGGCAAATAAGGCAAGAGAGGTGCAGGGGTATAAGTCCATATAGAGTTCATACCTAGTAAACACGGGGTGTTGGGATCAAAATATAGTACTACAGAAAAAGACTGTAACAGGTAGGTTAGAAGCCTCAATAGTGAAGAAGTTTTTAGTACATTGGAGAATGATTATTACACTGGTCAGAACTCTACCTTCCCTCAGACAAAATTACCACTACAGTGTTTAAAACAAAACCAACAAATAACTCACAGCCTCTCAAAGTCAAGAGGAAAGTATTTACATTCCCTTTTTAAAATTTATTTATTTTTCTTTCAATTGGCAACATTCATGCCTTGGATAAGCTGACTGGGTGTGATACAGTCATTGCACAAAGCTAGTTCCTTTCACCTTTAGAAACTCATCACTAAATGCCATGTATTAATCTCGTCTCATTAAACACAGAGATGTCTTTGGAATAAATATATTTCTGTCTTTCATTTTAATTTCTGAAGATTTATTTATTTACTCATTTTATGTGTAAGGGCGTTTTAACTGTAGGTATGTATTGCACCATATGCATGCCCAGTGTCTGCAGAGACCACAAGAGAATGTGGAACCTTCTGGGACTAGAGTTACAGACAGTTCTGAGTAGTTGTGTGGGTTTGAGGAATTGAACCTGTGTCCTTTGTAAGAGCAGTCCCTTTTACTTTTAAATAAAAATTCAGTCCAGCATTTGGTTAAGTAGTTAATAAGTAGCCATGGAAAATATTTTTGTCAAAATTTCTCTGATATATTTGGCTTGAAAAATTCTGATTTTAGGATCTAATTATTGAATTAAATTGTATCTGGAACAATTATTGACCTAAAAAGATGAGTTTAGAATCTAACCTGATTCCTTTAAATTTTTCCACATAGTAAAAAAAAATGTTTTAATAATATGAATCAAACAGAGTAGTTAAAATTTATTACAGAATTAAGCACACACATGAAGCAAAATAAGCAGAAGCATGCAGATGCTAAACCTTCCACAAACAGCCCGTCCGTACAGTAGATTCCAGATCGAGAACAGAATGTAACTAGTGTGTTAAGAACTCATTCATTTGTTCCAGTTTCTATTTCTTCCACCTCGGGGATTAGCCACTACTCTGATTTCTAATTACATAAGGCAGTTCCATCTGCTGGTCATGACTCCTGCATACACATGCAATGTACACTGTAAACCGATTCCTGTAGGCTGTAGTGTGGGTTAGTGTATTCAGTTACATCCTTCTATTAACTATAGACTTTTACAGTTACATCCTTCTATTAACTATAGATGGTTTTTTAAAGTCAAATTACATTGTATATTCCATCATGCAACATTTTTCCATTTTACTGTTGATTGCTTCTGGGTAGTTTGAGGTTTGGGTCATCACACACAGCACCTCTGTGAACAATCTAGATATCTCTTCTTGAACTTCTGGATGCATTCCTGTGACACACAATGCATACTCACCTTTCGGACATTGCTAGTTTCCATGGGGTCATAGCAGTTCATGTCCCTATCAGTGCCTGGAAGTTTCAGCACTACCAGATCTTTGGTTCTTCTTTGAAATTTGCTCACTCTGTGGGCTGCAGTGGTAGCTCATTACATCTTTATTTGCATTGCTTGATGGTCAAAGGTATTGAGAAAAACATCAACGCATCTTGCAGTCTTTTAAAGCTATTTTACATCAACCCAAATTCATGAAATAACTTGTAAAGTCTTTTTATTAGTTTTCTACTTGGTTGTCTATCTGTAATTTAGAGAAGACCCCCCTCCCAATAGATTCTAAATCTTTGTTGGAGAAATGTACTACCAATAATGTCTCTCAAATATTTTCTGCTCTGAACAGCATATTGTTCTGAAGTTAATTTTACTGTACATACATACATATATATATATATATATAATATATATACATACACATATATGCATATATATGATTTATTAGATTAGTTTATTGGATTTGTCTTCTCATTCTGAGCATTGGTGTTACATACTGACTTTTTTCCTTTTCTTCCAACATAATATCTTTATTGATTATTTTTGAATTTCACATAGTGCACACCAAACACAGTTTTCCATCATCCTAGTTCTCACCCCCACCTTGTGACCCTCCCCACAGAAAGTCATGTCTAATTTCTGTTGCTATATAGTCACTGGAGCACAGTTAAGCCTCCAGCGGCCAGCCCCTTAAAGAAAACTGTGTCCCGCTCCACCTGTCACCCCCCAAAAGTCATATATTGTGGAGAGCCACACTCGAGCATTCTGACCACATTTTCCAAGCATTATCTCTTATGGCTCTGTCTAAGCTGTTGCTTTTGTGGAAGTGGGATGGGTGTAAAAGGGTTGTCACAGAAGTCTTCTATGTCTCTCTGCCCCAACTGTGAGTCTGCAGTCATCCATCAATGCTCCCTTGCCCTTTATGTAAGGTCAGCTGGAGCATAGACCATGGACTTGCATATAACATGGACTGTGGGCACCCATATGGCCTCCAGCATCAGCGCATGACAAGGACCTCAGCATGGTCTCTGGTGGACATCAACATGGCCCTCTGCAGCAGCACAGATCACAGACACCATCATGGCCCTCAGAAGCACAGATCATGGACATTTAACATAGCCTCCAGGCAATCCAGGCAAGGACACCATGAAGGACCAGAAAGCATCTTATGTAGTGATGTCAATGACTGCAGTCTCACAGCTGAGAAAGAGAGACAGAAGGCTTCTGAGGATACCACTATAGTCCTCAGTGGCAGCAGGGTCCACGGGCATCAGTAAGACTGCAGACCAGGGACATCCACATGGCCTTCGCTTGACTTTATTTTCCCTGGCAGTGAACTTTCCCACAGCCATTTAGATACATTAATATTAGCTGTGTTCTGTACATATTATCCCCACCCCCATTCTCGTTTCTTCAAATCAATAGTTGTGCTATTGACAGAATTAATTTTTCATTGCATCTCCAAAAGATTAAATATCTTTACACATAATATTCTTGTGGTCCCACCTTGGTGTGTAGTTTGCTCTTACTGGTAATTTTTCTTGGGTTATTTCTTTGTTTCTATCTTTCTTTTTCTTTCTTTCTCTCTCTCTTTCTCTCTCCCTCCCTCTCTCTCTTTCTTCATTTATCCATTTGATACAATAGTTATTTAAAACTGTCTCTGAAATAACCTTTAATTTTTATGGTCTTTAAAGTTCTATATGTTATTCTCAGAGGACACTATCTGAACTAGTTGCACATTTTGAGATTTATGAGTACTCTGAAAATCCTATTGAAGAGATGCATTTCAAGACTCCATTGGGGCCATTCGTTGTTTTGAATTAAGATTTGGACTTTCTGCTTAGCTGTGGCTAAAGAATCATCTGTGATCAACAAGATATCAGCAGTCCTGAAGTGAAACCTTTACTTTGCTGGGATATTGTTGCTGGAGCTGAGCAATTAGTAATGACTAAGAAGAGACAAGCATCAATGAACTGAAATCTCCCGGGAAAGTGCTTCCTGAGAATTAGCACACAGAAGTTGTGTTTCAGACATTGCCAAGGTTGTACCTAGTGCTGGCAGCTGAACATGGTAGTGTAAGAGTCACCCAGGTGGTGCTGGTTTTGAAGATGTAAAGGGGTCATGGAGAGCAGCCAAGGCTTGGCACTGTGTGGCAGGGCTGGGGCCCACAAAGAGAGCCCAGAAAAGGTTATTTGGAGCACTGCAGTCTGGATGTAGCGTTTTTTTTTTTGTTTTTGTTTTTTTTTTTTTTTGGAGATGGCATTACCATAGCAACCACCAAAAGCAGCAGTGGAGCTGAGCCAGCAAAGCTTAGGGAACTACTAAGGATGGAACTGGGGAAATGTACCAGGCCCTCTGAAGGAGCCCAGGAGATTGTGCATGGATCATAGATAGTAGATACTATGTTATTTATATAGTTGGAATTTGGTTTTACTTTGTTCTGATTGTGACTATATCCCTGTCCTTCTTCCCTCTTGAAATTAGAAACTACTTACCTTAGTTTTGACTTTATCTGAGCCCACAGCTGAGAGATTTGGGATTTTAAGAGACTTAGATTTTAAAATTTTTATTTATTGTTTTGTTTTTTGTACAGCCCTGGCTGTCCTAGAACTCACTCTGTAGACCAGGCTGGCCTCAAACTCATAAATCCACCTGCCTCTGCCTCCCCAGTGCTGGGTTTAAAGGTGTGCGCCACCACTGCCTGGCCTGAGACTTAGAATTTTTTAAAGGAGACTGAATTTGTAAAACTGTGGAAATTTTTGAGTTTGTAAGATATTTTATATTGTGATGGCGAAACTAATGCATGATTGTGGGAATAAACAATAAAGGAAATGTGTGGCCGATTAGTAATATGAGTATGTGTTCAATTGACAAGGGGTCAGCTGTGTTGACTAGTTTCATGTCAACTTGACACAAGCTAGAGAGGAGACAGCCTCAATTGAAGGAAAAAAAAATCCACGAGACCAGGCTGTAGGCAGGTTCCTTGTGCTGCTTGCCTCTCTTCTAATTATTTCTAATTAGTTAAAATGAATACAACCAAAATGGGGGGGAGAGAATAATGATATAAGTAGAAAGCAAACAGTGAGATTATTGACTTGAATGTGACCTTTCTACAATTACAATAAATGTGAATGGTATAAATATTCCAAATAAAAATAAAAGGTTGTTATCTTTCATGTTCAATGTTTGGTTATCCGTAGGCTATGTAAATGTCAATATTAGTATTTATATAGTTATTGAACAGTTTATTTATTACCTTTTATGGTGGGAATATCCTTAGTGCCAGGGAAACTGCCTCAAACACCTTTTAATAATCACATCTCACATGACTACAATTGACTGTGCTGAACACAGATAAATAAAAGAACAGTTATAATAGAGTGTAATTTAATACATAATAATTAGGGCATGAAATTTAATTTTTCTCTTTGTACTTGGGAACAATGATAATGTCTTAAAATTATTAACAAATGAAGGCTGGAAAGTAGTTTAGTGAACCAGTGCTTGCTTAGTATGTGAGAAACCCTGGGCTGAATTCCCCAGCACTGGGGAAGTTATTCAACTTTACATAAACAATGCCTGCATAATAGTAACGCTTACAAAATAAGTACTACTAAACAAAGTCTTTCTAACCCTTCATATATTAGCAGTTCTCATAATGCAAACTGGCTACAAAGCTTGGGCTTATCACAATTGCCTGAATTACAAATAAAATGTACAAATAAAATGTATTAAAAGACTTTAATTTTTTGAGTTGCTGCTGGTTTAAATAGTATATTAAATTTGAGCTGGCATAAACCGTTCAATTCTCTTCTAGTAAGGGCCACATTTGAAACCAAAGAAACCTGGATCTAGCCTGGTGGATAACCCAGAGTAAATTCCCTAATCTTTCTTATGTCTCACGATATAGGCAATGAGTAAAATAAATAAGGTAACCTTTCTGAAGTTTGTTAGCCTGAGATATCAGAGGAATTCCATATGTGGTACCTCTAAGAATCAATGTGAGGAAAAAAAGCTTGATTAAACAGCCATTGAGATGAGCTCATTTATGAGAATTTTCCAAGAAGGGAAAGATAAATAAGAGACAACAGAAATGTCCCCAAAACAGACTAATATATTTAAAAAATATTTTAATTCAGAAAAATCAGTATAGTAGTCTATGTCCTATGTAAAAATAAACATTTATTTTCTGTAAAAATGAGGGAAGTAATACTGTTCATTATCAAGTTTTTACCAAGCTTTGAACCCTATGAACTACAATCATTGGTATGGCAAGCTATGCCTGTAAGTTCACATGTTATGAGAGTAACTAACCACTTTCTGGCCCAAAAGACATTGTTGCAGAGCTCACAGGCTCCAGGGGTGAACCTATTACTATTATTCTGGTAAGCAGACAGTGTCAAACCGACTCTAAACTCCTGTCTGTATTGGTGCAGATCTGATTGGTGCAGATCTCAGTTCCTGTTAAGAGAAGTTTCATCCTGCAGCGGGAAGTGGTTAATACAGAAGCTTGCAATTGGTCAAAGTGCAGAGAGTAAGTGTTCGTGGTGTTCTTGGCTATGGATGGGAAACCTATATTACCTCCCCAGCAAGGCTCAGGGCCATTGTGGAAAAGGGGGTGGAAAGATTAGGAGAGCCAGGCAGGGGCAGCTGAAGTGAAAGTGTCCCCTGGACATGACAGCGTGGCTGCGTGTATGCTCTCACGACAGCTGTGGCTGTCCGCATTAAATCTTCATTAAGATCAACGCAAGTCAGCGTTCTAGCTTGGAGTGTGACCAGTGCATGAGCACACACCAGCTGTGGACAGGTCATTTCTGGGGGGTTGGGGAGGAGTCTGTTTTCTATAAGGGTGAGTTTCACCATAGGTTAACCACACTCCAGTGAATGGCCCTACTCCCAAGAGTATATAGACAACACAAACTGGACTCCTCGGGAGGCTGTTAAATAATAGAACACAAAGTTTCGAGAACACGGGCAAGCTGGGAGCAGAGCTGGGAGGAGCTGGGGGTGGTGACTGGGGGCATACATATTGTATGGCATTCTCAGAGGATTAATTAAAATAATATCTATAAGATTAGAGTGACACAGACAGCACACGAACCGTCCCATGAACACATTATTTCCAAAATGTCAGACGTGTTGAAAATGAAATGCTCCGTTACCAGCACTGCTTTGATGCTTTGAACCGTCAGCGATGAAAACAAGGTGTCTCTCAGCACTTGGGTAGCAATTAGTGTGGTATGATTCTGGTTTCAGGTCTTTGTAGGTGGAAAGGCTCCAAATGCCAAGATGCACTCAGAGCTTCATGCCATTAAAGTGCCCAGCTTGTAGTATGGTAAAGGTAAGGGGGTAAACGCACAGTTGTGGGTAAAGTCCGTTATTGTTCTCTTTAAGACCACCACATTCTAACCTAAGCCTGCCACGCTCTCTAATTCTCTGGTTGATGAAATGGCACTGGTGGGAAAGAGGGAAGGGAAAGGGGAGCGAGTGAGGATTAACCATACCACCACCCAGCTGGGGATTTCACCATCAAATAAAAGTTTCAACGCTCCCTTCCTGAAACTGTCCTACTACCTGTGCTGCCAACAACAGAAGATTGAAACCCGTGATATGGTTAGAGGGCAATTTCCAGGGCCAAGAGCCCACAACGCAACAGTGACTATAAACCAAACTGAACTGCAGTCATCCCATTGTATCCATGAAGGTTTGCCTTCCCTGCTTTATGGCCTTGGTTGAATTTCAAGGCTGCCCAGTCCCTCTCCCCTTGTTTCCCTTCTGGTAATAAAAGTAATTGCAAATCCTGCAAATCAAACAGGTGAGTTCAGGACAAGAGAAGTACCCTTGAAAAGAAGCTGTTTTTCTCTTCACTCTTTACGCTAAAGTTTGTCCATTTCAGTAGGGCCCAGCCTTGCGCATGATTCAGAGCTACAGATATTGTTGACAAGAGTTAAGAGTGACAGAGGGCTTTATTAACTCGGAGGAGAGATTGGTCCCAGAAACAGGCAGATGTTTTGTGGTTCTTGACATTTGTATAAGTTTTGGGGAGAGTCCTTTGTGCAAATTTAAGCCCAAAACCAAAGACTGTTGCAGACAAGCAACAGCAATCACAACATGTGACTGGAGCTCTGGAGACACCAATAACCTTCTTGAACTTCCTCAACCAAGAGATAGATGGGTGTAGTCATACACAAGTCTTCTAGCTAGGTATCCTCCAAACCCCAGAATCTCCCTGCACACAGGGACCCTCCAAAAACCGAGCCTCACCACCAGCTCTCTAGATAGCATTCGGCTACGGATGGTTATTTTGCCTGGGAGCCGACTAGGACCTTGCAGCGTGAGTTGCAGAGGCCCCGGTCTGACACTTGTCATTTCACTCCGTGTTCCTATCACCTGTCAACGCGCGTGGGGTCTGGCTTGCCCTGGGGACCTGGAGCTGCAGCCAGGGAGGTCCCAGTGCGCGTGCCCGCGGGCTGGTCTGCATGGGGCTGGTGCTGCGCGGGAGGCCGAGCAGCCGCGCCTCCCGCTGATTGGTCGGTCCGGTCCTGGGGGCGGGCCCTCCGCCGCCCCGCGCGCCCCGCTACTCTGGCTCGGTTCCCGCTGGGCCGGGCAGCGAGCGCTTCCCAGGGTGGCGCGGGAGCGCGGGGCGCGCGGGCCTGAGAGAGCCAGGCGGGCAGCGCGCGATGAGGCAGCGGCGCCGGGATCGGGGGCCGGCGGCGGGGCGAGGCGGGCGGGGGTGCAGTCCCGGGTGCTCAGGAGGCTGCTGAGACGCCGCGGAGAAGCGCTAGAGCGCGGAGGAGGTCAGCGGAGCACGGGGAGCCGGCGGCCCTGGGGCGGCCTCCCAGTCGGGATCCCCTCCCCTGTGTGCAGCCATGCGGGTGGCCAAGTGGCTGACCGGGTTGCTCTGCCCGATCTCGCTCCTTCTCACTGGATCCTGGGAAGTTCGTTTCCACCCACGACAGGGTAAGGTCGCCGTGGGCACTTGGGCCGGGTGCGAGTAGGTGGTGCAGACTGGTTGGAGACCCCAGGCCACCCAGCTCAGAGCATCCCCGAGGATTTTGCTGGGTGTCATGGAATCTCTGGGGACACGCTCTCCTGATCGTGCGGAGGGCACGCGTGGGGCATGGAGCAGCGTGCGCCCGGACGACAGGGGTAGCTGGAGGCTGGGAAGAGAAGGTCTGGCAAGGAGGTGGATGCGCTGGGCGGTGGGTGTCAGGGTCTGTATGGAGCATATAGGAGCCATGGGAAAGCAGTGCATGGCCAGGTGTGTGCCTATGTGTACATCTGTCGCGCCCCTGGGACTGACCAAACCTGAGGACCTTGGGTAGGGATGCTTGGCTCAAGAGCTTGTGGGTTGGACAGCGTCAGGACTTCATAGACATTTCCCTGTGTGTTGCAGAAGCCCTGGTGAAGACTCTGGCCTCCTACGAAGTGGTGACCCCCACGCGGGTCAATGAGTTCGGAGACGTGTTCCCCCAGAACCGGCATTTCAGCCGGAAGAAACGTAGCTCCGGGGTGCCGGAGCCTCCTCCGCTCAGGACCCACTACCGAATCAGCGCCTACGGGCAGCTCTTCCAGCTGAATCTGAGCGCTGACGCGGCCTTCCTGGCTGCAGGCTACACCGAGGTGCACTTGGGGACCCCGGTGCCTGGACCAGGTGGGCTCAGCACGGAGCCCCCAGACCTGCGCCACTGTTTCTACCGTGGCCAGGTCAACGCGCGAGAGGACCACACTGCTGTCTTCAGTCTCTGTGGGGGATTGGTAAGCCTGATTGTACCTCCCTATGAGTTTTCTCTGATCCAGTCCAGGGCTGCCCGGGGATTGGGGCATGGTGGGTGGTTCCTAGTAGGTTCCTCGGAGTCCTGGGAGACCACCAGAGAGAGAAACCTAGACCACAGGCAGAGAGAGAGAGAGAGAGAGAGAGAGAGAGAGAGAGAGAGAGAGCGAGCAAGCATCTTTCACCCACTTGTCACGTGCTCCAGAGGCGATAAGGTTCTGCTTCTACAACCTCCGGGCAGGATTTTTAAGTCCGGTGCATCAATGCTGGGCAACTGTTCATGCCCAATCCCCTGAATTACTTAAACTTAGTAAATATGTCAGAAAGGAAGGAAAAATTATTGAATATACACAATTGAATAAAAAAGGTTCCCAAGGCTGACAAGATTTGGGAAAGGTTTGTTTTGTTTTTGTATGGGGATGTTCATTCACGGAAGAAGGAATAGGTAAATGCTAACTGGCTCCGGAGAGGTATGAAATATCCACAGATATAGTTGCTAGTGCCAGAGAACTAGAAATGACAAGAATAAACGAGAAGGAGAAAGAGAGAGAGAGAGAGAGAGAGAGAGAGAGAGAGAGAGAGAGAGAGAGAGAATGAAATAAGGCATCACTCCCCTGTTTCATTTGGTTTTTTTCCTTGAAAACAGGTTCTTAATACCTCCTCCCATGGCATGTTCAGGAAGTCTGGATCCACCCAGAATCATCAACCCAGAATCTCTTGTCAGGATAGTCATTTTAAATATGCAATATCACTTATGTTGTTGAAATGAGAGTCAATTAACTAAACCAACAAAATAGTACCAAGCTAATTTGTGATGCATTAATATGCACTTGCATACAAATGCCTGAAATAGCGGAATCTGGCAGTCTCTGTATTGTTACAGGTTGTGTGATTAGTTAAGCCATCATATATGAGTGCTAATGTGATGTGAGAACATCCTATTATGAACAAAGCTGCTCTGTCCTTGGTGTTACAGCTACAGAACTTGGCTACAAGTTTCTCGTGAGACATACATGTGCTTAATAAAACTGAACAGACCATACTTTCTGAAAGGTGTTCAGACAGTTGCACACAAGTCATCACTGTTTATTATTTGAGTCAAACATTGGTAGTAGTTCTCTCCATGCAAAACATAAGGATACTTTCTTCTGCCTAGTATTGATGTCCTGTCAACTTGATATAGGCTTTACATCATTTTGGAAGAGGGCACCTCAGTTGAGAAAATACTCCTACCAGATTGGCCACAGGAAGCCTGTGATATATTTTCTTAATTAGTGATTGATGTGAGAGGGCCAAGCTCATTGTTGGTGGTGGCGCCCTGAGATTGATTGGTGGTCCTGGATGGTCGTGCCACCCTGGGATTGATTGGTGGTCCTGGATGTTATAAGATGGCAAGCTGAAAAAGCCATCAGCAAGTGGGTGGTACTCCTGTATAGTTTCTGCATCAATTCTTCTAAGTTCCTGCCTCGAGTTTCTGCCCTGCCTTCCATGGATGATGGACAACAAGCTGTAAGATGAAATTAACCCTTTCGTCCCTGGGTTGCTTTGCTTATGGTGTTTATCCTAGTACTAAACCCCTAAGGCAATACCTAGAAACTTTGGAAAGTCTTATATTTTTCAAGTTAGTATTTTGTTTGTTTGTTTTTGTGTTTTTGAGACAGGGTTTTTCCATGTAGCCCTGGCTGCTCGGTAACTCGCTCTGTAGCCCAGACGGTCCTTGAACTCAAGAGATCTACCTGCCTCTGCCTCCTGAGTGCCAGGATTAAAGGCGTGCATCAATATGGTTGTATTTACCTAAAACACCTCCAATAATTTTTTTCCTTTCTACTGTAGATAAATGTAAAATATTTATGTCATCAATATAGCAGAAGCATCAATAACACATAGACATTTATAAATCATGGAAAATTTTTCTATTTTTAAAGGCTTAAAAATAATGCTTAGTCTGTTTGGGAAATCAAATAAACACTGTCAGAATCCCCTCTTTATGGCCATTTGTTCAAACCTATACCCCAGCAGTTTTACTGGTGCCATTTAGCTGCTAGTGTTCAGTTAATCCAAAGCACAACTTAAAGCAGTGTTTCTTCAATTTCTGTATCATTAATTTAAAAAAAAACAACTTTTACAAGACTTTGTGTTTACATTTTTTCTTTTACTATATTAATGAACCTGGCCTATTTTTTTTTTAAATTTTCATTCCTAAGTGTAATGTTTTGAGCCCAAGAGCCAGAAGGGACTAAAAGTCTTACAAGGAGTTTTCTTGAACAAGTGTCTGTTTGTCTCTCTGTCTGTCTCTCTGTCTACCTATCTACACACACACACACACACACACACACACACACACACACACACACATGTTCCTTCTAATGTTTCTTGTTTTTTGTTTTTATTTAATAAATATTTATCCAAAGATTTTATAACAAAGATTTATATGTTTCTGAACTATATAGTGGGTAGGGAAGTAGAATGTATTATAAAATATTTATGAGCAGTGTGATAATGGCCTATCAAACATATTGATCCATTGATTACTATAGAATTACTAGATATTAATCTTCATATTCAATTCTAAACTTACCTTGCATAGTGATATTACTTTTGATCTCATAATGTTGATAAGTAGGCTAGGGTCTGTCCTTAGTAAGTTGGAATATCATTATCATCATCTATGTGGCAGGGTGTAACACGTAATATGTTTAAAGACAGAGATCCCTCGCAGCTCTAATTAACTCTGCTCTCACATTGCCTAGTGGATTTTATTCTTCCCAGGACTCTCAGGGACAAATTTGACCACCTAGAAGTTAGCTGAATTATTTACTGATGGCATTGGAACAGTGAAGTCTTGGTTGAAGGAAACAGTTTCCTGATGATATCAAACTGGATGTTGTGCTCAGCTTGTTTTGTATTCTCACAGAGAATCTTACGTGGCCATGGGGATTATATTCTCACAGAGTATCTTACGTGGCCATGGGGATTATATTCTCAGAGAGTATTTTATGTGGCCATGTGGATTGTATTTTCATAGAGTATCTTTAATGGCCATATGGATTGTATTCTCATAGATATCTTATGTGGCCATGTGGATTGTATTCTTAGAGTATCTTTTGTGGTCATATGGATTGTATTCTCATAGAGTATCTTATGTGGCCTTGTGGATTGTATTTTTACAAAGTGTTTTATGTGGCCATGTGGATTGTATTTTCATAGAGTATCTTTTGTGGCTATGTGGATTGTATTGTCACAGAGTATCTTATGTGGCCATGTGGATTGTATTGTCATAGAGTATCTTTTGTGGCCATGTGGATTGCATTCTCATAGGTATCTTATGTGGTCATGTGGATTGTATTGTCATAGAGTATCTTTTATGGCCATGTGGATTGCATTCTCATAGGTATCTTATGTGGTCATGTGGATTGTATTCTCACAGATTATCTTAGGTGGCCATGTGGAGTGTATTCTTACAGAGTATTTTATGTGTCCATGTGAATTATATTTTCATAGAGTATTTTTACGTGGCCATGCAGATTATATTCTCATAGAGTATCTCACATGGCCATGCGGATTGTATTCTCTCAGAGTATCTTATGTGGTCATGCAGATTCAAATTGTATTCTCATAGAGTATTTTATGTGGCCATGCGGATTATGTTGAGATTTCTCATAAGAACAAATATCTAGCCCATCAATCACTCCTTCCACTGAAGACTAATTACTAATTACTAACTAATTGAGTTGCTTCTGTTAAGTGCTAACAGATAGTGCAAATATGGAAAATGTAGTTAGTAGCACCAATGAAATCCCATGTACTATTCTATAGTTATATATTTTATCAATTCATTTATGAGAACAGCTTGCAGGGAGGGGGTTGATTCCCTCTTTCCATCACATGGATTCTGGAGAATCAAACTCAATTCTTCAAGCTTTGTATAGATATCTTTAGTCACTGTGCCATCTTTCCAGTCCCTCTGGATTAACTTATTTTTACACAAAACTAATTAGTCCTATAGTTACTTAAACAACTCTGTGAGAGTATTTCTTGTGCCTTTCCTTTTAATATTCTAGTGTGTATTTGTCCACATTCTTCAAGAAGCAAATATTAAAATGTGATTTTGTTTATGGGAAGTGCCTGTATTAGAGAAACCAAGGAGGGAATTGGAAGATCAGCATGAACTGGAAATAAATAAGAAGGATTACAAGGATCTTAAGTGGATTCATTTAGCCTATCAGACAGTTCCAAGGATCTTAGGTGTATTCATTTAGCCTATCAGACAGTTTCAGACAGTTCACGAAGCTTCAGTTGAGTCAGAGAGAACAAGCTCATTTGGCAAAATGCTTGTCTTACAAGTGTGAGGGTGTTAGACCCATCCTCAGAACCATTTTTTTTTGTAGTTTGTTTAAATGAACCCAGGTGTGCTGGCATGGGCTTGGCATGTGCTTAGCACCCCAGTGTGGGAGAGGCAGAGACAGATGGATCCCTAGAACTGGCTGAACAGCCAGCCGGGACTACCAGGTGAGATCCAGGACAGTGAGAGACCTTGTCTCAAAAACAAGGGGTATGAATGGTTCTGAGGTATTATGACATCTGTGGTTGTATTTGACCTCCATATACATGAATGCACAAACACACACACATACTCACACACATATATATACATAGACAGACACAGGCACACATTCACATTTACACACAGAAACACACACACACACACACACACACACACACACACACACACACACACACCACAAACACTTGGTTAGGTTTTTTTCAAAAACAAAACAAAACAAAACAAAAAAATATGTGACCAGGTGCCACAATACTGAAATAGCATTCTGGGATGTCGAGTGTAGGAAATTCTATAAATACATAAAAAATTATATTCAGTGGATACATTGAAAACAGTTATATGATCACCTACTGCCTTTCAGAACATCTTGGCAGCTGGGCGGCCACCCTTCTAAGTAATCAGGAACCTCCTGGGCAGGTGAAAACTAGTTTTGAAGTATTTGCTAGCCAGCGCAGCACGGTGTAACCCCACTGGCTTCCTTCCGAATCAGTCTGCAGCATTCATCTGAAGAGAGACAGGATGCTAAAAATATGGATGAGCTAAATATGATTCTATGAACCACCTGTTTTGTCAAGTCCTCAAATTCCTTTCCAGATCTCTTTCCAAGTTTTTTTTTTTTAATCTGAATTAATAGCTCCTTGGGAGCCTTTTGGCACAACCATAATGTTATTATTATTATTTAGCAAGAGGTCCCTTCCATTGGGATTGCCTATAGAAAAATTGATGAAAGTAATAATCCTTCATTGATAAATCGGTTTATCAATGAAATCGGTTTGGGGAACAGTCTTCACATAGTTGTGGGAGCTCGGTATTTTTAAAATCGCATGGATTCCAAGGAATCCCTGTCCAATGTAGAGGTACTGTTCCTGGCAAGCTAGTCTCGTCTCGTACAGCTTTAGCTGATGAGCTGGTGGACTCTGGCAGAACTGTTCATTCTCTCGTGGGAGCACTGGTCATATCTCCTGAGTTTTATTGAAACATTGAAATAGAAATACCTCATGCCAGTTTTTAATCAAGAGAAAAGCAAAAGGTTGTATAATGATTTTTAAAAGTTATTTCTTGGGAACAGCGTGCTGTTCGCAGTGGTGCCATAGGTGATCTTGAGCTAAGCTGCAGCCTGGCTCATGTCTATTTGCATCTTTCCCCAAGATACTATCGTATTTCTCCTCCTCAGCAGGCTTTTTTTTTTCTCTAAAGGCAGAAAAGGATTTCTTGTGGAGCAATGTGCTCAGATTTCAAAAACAATTTCTTTGTTACCTCTTATAGTGTGGACAGAATTAGTTTTCTGGGTAGTGCAGACATGCTGGAGTCTCAGAGTGTAGTGAAAACTAAATGATTTACGGTCAGGTTTTCAAATTCCACACTGGGAGAATTAATGAAACACGGGAGAGGTTATGTCATTAGAAGAGCGTCCAACAAACAAAAAAAATCCCTTAGAGCTTTGTGTTTTCCTAAAAATAGTATATTCTCAGTGCTTTATTGTGAGCACGCCTAATTGAGTTCCAATTATTTTACTTTGGCTGTGTTGGGGATTGAACTCGTGCCTTTATGTTTGCTAAACAGGTATTCTCTTATTGAGCCATATCTCTAGTCCCTAATTTTAGGTCATTAAAAATTTTATGTCATTAAAATTTTATTCTGTTATATTAACATGCAACCCCAAGAGAACCTAAACACTTGACTTGTCAGCGTGAGAGTAAACCATGCGCAGATATGTCAGAGAAGTCTACACACTGCCATAATCGAAGGATGTCCAGTAAAGACCTGAGCTAATGGTTAAAGGGAAGCATCATAACACAGGTGCTCCACTGTGACAGTCACAAGATGTTCGTTTCTATGGCTACCCACTGTCTGCCATTGCTGGCAATGTCCTAAATGCCAGAAAGATAAAGAAAGCGGCCACACTGACGGAGGAACAGTCATGATTACAGTAAAGAGAGCTTCAGGATTACAATTGCTGTGACCATTCCAAAGGGCTGTTATGAGACTGAGATGAATTACAAATGAGTGTATGAATGATTTCTGACCCCTGTGTTAGGAGTTGGCTGTGAACTTTGTGACAAATGCCCATATGGATGCTTTTGCTTTATCTGACCATAGAGAGGAGTCTATGTGCTCACCATCTTTTGATGGATTTCATAGCCTAATGCAGAATGTAACTTTAATTCGTGGTGTCTCCTTAGCTATACAATGATATTATTTGGTCTTTCAAAGTTCTTGCTATGATTCATCAGTGAAACTCTGCTAGAGTTCATCTAATTCTTTTTGAAACAGTGTGTCTTAGCAGAACTGAAGTGTACCAGTTTGGCTAGACTGGCTGGTTAGCAGACCTCAGAGATGCTCTGGTCTCTGCATCCCTAGATCTGGAATCACAGGCATCCATCACTGTGTCGGACTTCTTGCCTGGTCACTGGGCGGGGTGCAAGGATGGTCCTTCATGTTTGCATAGCAAGAGTTTCACCAACTGTGTCATCTCCATAGTCCCTATCCTGGGTATATTTTTAAATGTATCATGCAGTTCCTTATTTTATTTTATTTTCCCTTTTCAGTTTTTCCTACACATCTATTTATTTTTTTTCTTTTTTTATTGGTTATTTTATTTATTGACATTTCAATTGTTATCCCCCTTCCCAGTTTGCCCTCTGCAAGCCCCCTATCCCATCCCCTTCCCCCCCCCCGTATCTGTAAGGGTGCTCCCCCCACCCACTCCTGCCTCACTGCCCTAGCATCCCTCTATGCTGGGAATCGAGCCTCCACAGGACTAAGGGCCTCCCCTCCCATTGCTACATATGTGGCTGTATCCATGGGTCTCTCCATGTGTACTCTTTGGTTGGCGGTTTAGTCCCTGGGAGCTCTGGGGAAAGGGGTCTGGTTGGTTGATATCGTTGTTCTTCCTATGAGGTTGCAAACAAAGGGATTCTCTCAATTTTGATTCCAGTTGTTTTTACGGTTTTACTCTTACGGTTTACACTATCAATTCTTTGGTATTTATTCTGTGTGACGGATTCAGATGCATTCTTTCTATTTATCTGTGTTCTTGATGCAACACTGTTAATTACATAGTGTGTCTTCCCATTCATTTAACATGCTGTATGCATATGAAGAAAGGCCCTGCATGACTTCTAACATGGGGAGCACGGGGAGCACGGGAGCACGGGGAGCATGGGGAGCTCTCTCTATGCTTAGTGAGGCCAAGATAGTAGATTCAATCATGGATATGGTGGTTAAATTTGGGACAGTTCATTCAATTTTGGTCATACTGTGGGGGTTGAACTATCACGTTCTGGCAGTGGGCTTGGTGTTTTCACGGGAGAGAAAACTTAATCCTTGAGTGCTGCCAAGTTTTATTTATTTTTATTGATTTTAAGTTTGCTGTTGGATTCTAGAGTTCAGACAGCAGGTCCTTCTTTGTAAAGAGTCATCCCAACCTTTCATTTCTCATTTCTCATCAACGAGTTCTGAGTTCCCGTCTGCAGACCCATCTTATCCAGCCTGACCTTCATATAAGTCTTCTTTCCTCACATCACCTTCCATAGACCAAAACCAAGCAGTGTAACATTTATAGAAAATTCTAGATATTTTGAGAGCATCACTGTGCTTGTCTTTAATACCCGGAGTTTCAGTTGTCTCAGGTGAATGGGGATAGTATGGAACCTTGTAACTTCATCCAGAAGAGTGTGGACAGAGACATGAGGCACAGAGAGGAAACTTGGGTTCAGTCGATAGCATTTAGTGAGTGGGTCTTCTCTTCTTCCTGTGGGCTCAGTTCATTTCACTGTCATGCTGAGGGTAGAACTTGGGGAAGAATACACACTAGGCAAGAGCTCTGCTTCTGAGCTACAGTCCCAGTCCTGCGTGCTACCTTATCTGGTGGTGCAACGTGAATCCTTACAGTGACTCCTGGTTGAGGTCGATGCTGTTCTCTCCATTCCAGATGGGAACATTCAAAGCGAACGACGGGGAATATTTCTTAGAGCCAGTCCTGAGGGCCGATGGGAGTGAGCATGACGATGACCACAACAAGCCACATCTGATCTACAGACAGGAATTAAAGAGGAACTCCTTTGCTCGGTCTCATGGGCCTTGTGAAGTTTCAGGTAAACTCTGAAGGGAAAGCATTCAGCTCAACGGTAATGCTACTTAAAGTCTGTATTGGCTATCAGCTGTATTTTTCTTTGACACAGCTGTATACACTATCTATTGCATATGAAGAATATATACATTATGTAATGGTTTCTGTTGCAGAACATCCATTATTAACAATTTTAAAGATATATACCACTTTCATTAAAATTGTCTCTCTGTTGCACAGTAGTGCTTCTGAGTGTATTCTAGACACAAATGAAATATCCTTTTACCAACATCTCTTCAAATCACCACTCCTGATTTCCATAGCCACTAAAATATGTTTTACTTGTGTAAGTTCATCTGTTTGTTTATATACTCATGAGATATGGCATTTCTTAAATGATATTTCTGAAAAAAATTCTGTAAAGGATCCATTAGAAATTATGCATTTAAGGTATTTTTGTAGTAATTTAAAGTCCAAAATATTTAAGTATATAGAATTTATAGTGGACTATCATAGGCCACTTTTATTTCAATCTACCAGTCACAGAATGGTGATTATATTGTTTTTCACATCAGAATCTTGCTACCCATCTCTCGGTTCCTCCTCACAGGGTTCTAACTCTCTTTAGTGGAAATATCATCTGTAGGTATCTATGACCAAAACGCTGGTCAGACTGTTTCTCAGATGTGTCTGCTTTGGTATATATCACAGCAGTTTGTCCATTTTCATGCTGAACAATATTTAATAGTTTGAGTATGTCATGGCACCTTTACCCCTTTTGGGTCATTTTCAAGTTTTTAGTATGAGAAATTATTCTTTCCCCATGTTCTTTGTCTGAGAGATTATCAAGGACAATCATATATATCATATTTATATATGTATATATATGACACACATATATGTATGTATTTGCATATATGTACATATATCTAGGCTGTTCTTTGATCCAACAGTTTGTTAGAATTGTATTTCTGTCTTCTTTTTCTCATAAAACTCAAACTACTGAGTATTTGCAATGTAGTAGGATCTAAGAATGATAAATTTCTTTGCAGGATAAATGTGTTGCTGGTAAAATATTTTACTTGCACTCTGTATAAAAGTTAGATTTGGCTTCATGTATATGCTTGGGTCTTCATTTTTCACACGACAACATACAAAACCATAGAGAAAAGGCACCAGCAGTTATCACAAAAATACAAAGCCAAGACAAAAAGAGTGGGATTAGGGGGTGCTGGAGAGATGGCTCAGCTGTTAAGAGCACTGGCTGCTCCTACAGAGGTCCTGAGTTCAGTTCCCAGAAACATGGTGGCTCACAACCATCTGTAATGGGATCTAATGCCCTTTTCTGCAGAGCACTTTAACTCGTTAATATAAATCTTAAAAAAAATTCTAAAAAATGAAAGAAAGAATGGGATTATGAAGTATTTGCTTGAAGTTTTAGGTGTTCATAAACTATGGTTCTCAATGCTGTGATGGGGTCTATAGTGACAGGTGATGATACACAGGCCTTTGAAGGTTTTCTCTGGGAATTTACTTCTTAATTAACTTTTGCTGTTAAAAGACCGCCACTTGGAAGGGCTCTCACGGCAACTAAGGCCTCACTTTAAATCTACTGACATAACAGATGCTTTTCTTATGCTTCTAATATGAGCATAAGGGTTTCATTTTTATGGCTTCAAAGAGAACACAAATGGGTGTGCAGCTTCACAATGGAACGCTATAGAGGCAGCTCATGCCCAATCTGATGGACTATTCACGAGCAGCTTGTTTAATGAATTGGGTAGCTTTGTAAGAAGAAAACCACCAACAGGCGTCCTGAATGCATAATGTGTCACATGGTGATATGCAGACCTTCATATTCATGCTCAGCATTCATTCTTAGTGGAAGAATGTTCTAAAGAGCTATGTTCTTTGCTTTCAAAGGTTTTTCATACAAAAGACATATGATAAAAATTATGAATGGAAAGCAACCAGAAAACTGGGACTTAGGGGTTTTTTGCCATATATGTTTCTGTACAATATTTACCAAAACATGATTTAGTATCTAACTTCATAAATATATTCCTCCTGTTTTAGTTCTAATTAACATGTATATTTTTAGTCATTAATAAATGCAATCAATGAGTAACCTAAAATATTAGCTACTAATTATTGTTTCATTAGTAAAAGTGAAGAGTTGGGAATATAATTAATGAAGTGTTATAAAGTTTTTCTTTCCTTTTCTATCATTGTTCATAAATATTCCTTATCCCAACAGCTGGATCTTCCAGAGAATTCCTTAGAGGTGAGATCTGCAGGGTTTATATGTGATTCATTGTAATTAAGCAGAAGACTGGCTTCCTTTTTTGAGTGGTTTTAACTAATCTCAACTCTATTCTTGATGAGACAGATTAAATTGTTTCTGTGGTCAGAGTTTACTATGTGCCCTGCAGCCATACAAATGGACCTTGTTGGCTAACCTCTGCCATTGTGGATACCAGGATGTCACATACAGATGTGGCTTAGGTGCAGTCCCATGGGTGGAGGGTTACTAGCAAGAAGAGACACAAGAGTGGGCAGATATCAATGAAAAATCCTGCAAAGGCCACCAGCACAATTAAACACAATAAATAAAACGCAGAGGGGAAAGAAACCTAGAAGCATTCACAAAAATGTAATGAGCCTTTGATGCTCCTCTGTGTGTGTTAAGTGTTGGTCTTCAGTGGGCAGATGGAATCCCGTGAGCCTTGGGCAAGTTCTCCGGCACCTGCTTGTCTCTGTGTTGTGGAGTAGACCCACAAAGCTTTAGTTGAGAGAGTAAGAACGATGAAAACAGCTAAGTGTGTCATGACTTTTAATTGAGGTTTTCTAAATCTATTTCTATTGTCTCTGAGTCCTTATTACTACAACCTAGATAAGAATTGGCTAGCAGTGGCCTGCAGATCAGAAGAAAAAGCTATTCCTTGGAAATCCTGGTGTGTGTGAAGAGTAGCCCACTTACTGAACCACTCAGTGAACCTGAGGCTTGCTGGCTCTGGCTAACCGTTTATCTAGCCAGCTTGGCCCAGGGATCCAGTCTCTGTATCCTGAGTGTAAGAATGTGGTTGCTACAAAGTTAATGTTTCTAGCTTGTTGCCCAGAAGTCTGGCATCTCCCGCCCAGGTGGACTTGCTTTGGCTCCTGCACGTTGATTTGCTGTCTGAGGAAGAGGAATTGTGGCTAAGAAGCCTCTGAAAGTCTTGACACACCTGCTTTGTTCAGAACATTTTCTTGACTTTGCTTTTGCTTCCTGTTCTGATAAGTGTACTCAGTTACTCACTTAGCAGCTTGGCTGATCTGGCTGCTGTCCTTATACCTACGCATCCTTCCCTTCCCACAGCACTCCCGCCTCTGCTGCCTTGCATTTTCTTTGTCTTGTTTTAGACATAGTCAGTCATCCTTAAAAGATGTTTAACTTCAAATATTTTTCTTCCACAGCAACATAGTATATTTTTTTCAGATTAAAACTATAACGACACTTTGCTCTAATCTTGAGCCAGTTAAATGCATACTCGGGTGCTCTTGATACATAGAGATAAAATAATAGTGGCTCATTAATTTTTGTCTCTCATACTATCTGTGGCCTATAGAGACAGTGGTATTTTTTTTTGTAAATCAATAGTCAACTCAATTATCATTTATGTCTATTTGTTTTTTCATGGTTTGTGTACCTGCCAACATGTCTACAAGCTTACAATGTGGGATTTAGAATCCAAGATGACAAAATAGCTTACCAGTCAGTGTCCATCTGTCTTGAATTGTTTCTAAGCTTGAGTATGCCTTTATCATCTCACCTCTCAGCTTTACATTTTATATTCTCTCTTCTATAAAAGAAAATGATAGGTTGTGTTTCATTTTTCATATTCTTCTCATAACAGCTTGCATAAAATAATTTTGGGTTTAAATAGTTGAGGAATTGAGGCTGGAGAGATGGCTCAGCAGTTAAGAGCACTGACTGCTCTTTCAAAGGTCCTGAGTTCAAATCCCAGCAACCACATGGTGGCTCACAACCATCTGTAATGAGATCTGACGCCCTCTTCTGGTGCGTCTGAAGACAGCTACAGTGTACTTATAATAAGCGAGCGGAGCTGACTGGAGCGAGTGGGGCTGACCAAAGTGAGCAGAGGTCCTAAAATTCAATTCCCAACAACCACATGAAGGCTCACAACCATCTGCACAGTTACAGTGTACTCATATGCATAAAATAAATAAATCTTAAAAACAGAAATATTAAAGAAATAGTTGAGGAATTTTGGTATCAAAATAACTTTCCTGTAGAAGATGCTTTGAAGCCTAGTATGGGATGCACCCAGCCTGGATGTATCAGTCACAGAAATTCTGTTTGAGATAATAGTACATTATCTAAAGTACAAAAGTTGAATAATTTGTCTGGGAAAGAGGAAGAATGGAAAGTATGTTTTCTGGAAGTGGAAGTGTATGCACACTGTAGTTGAGGAAGTGCTTGGACCATCTAGAGCACTGAAAGGTAACAATAGAGGACTATGGGACATCAGATGGTAGTGCAATACTGTACCATAGGAAAGGAAGAGCAAACTCACTGTAATGTGTATGGAAGCCTTATTAAGAGATTTCATTATTATACCAACCAGCTGACTGGGAGTCCCTTTCCTGGGTAGTTCAATAGGGATCAAGAGAAAGTTTTTAATTACTTGGTCTGGCCCGACTTGGCTATTTCTAATCCCTCTTATTGAAGGTAATTGTCTTAGTTATCTTTCTATTACCGTGTGAAGCATATGACCAAGGCAACATACAGAAGAAATAGTTTATTGGAGTTTATGGTTTTAGAGGGAAAGAGGGAGAGGGACAAGCACAGGGAGAAAGAGAGATGAGGGAGGGGGACAGGAAGGAGGAGGGAGAGGGACAGAGAGAGGGGGAGGGGAGGGGAAGGGAGAGGGAGAAGAAGAGGGAGAGAGATAGAAAGAGAGGGGGAGGGGAGGGACAGAGAAAGAGGGGGGAGGGGGAGGGACAGAGAGAGGCTCAGAGAGAAAGAGGGGGAGGAGGAGGGAAAGAGAGAGGGAGAGGGAGGGAGAGAGAGAGAGAGAGAGAGAGAGAGACAGAGAGACAGAGAGACAGAGAGATACAGAGACAGAGACACTAACTGGCAAGGAAATCTCAAAGCCTTACCTAGTCATGCACCTCTTCCAGTAAGGCCACACTTCACTTCCTAGGCTTTCTCAAGCAGTGCATGTCTTGACTCTATGTTCCCCTCACTGGTCACTTGTGCATCCTTACATCAGAATTGTCATATGTCTCAGACTACCAAAGCTCTGTTCCAGTTCATGTGTATGGGAGGAGGCTGCTCATAAGATTTCTGATTTTGGGGGTGATGGTGGTGGTGGGGTAGGGTGCATTTCAATCCTAGAAACGGATATAGAAACTTTACAACTAGCTTGCTAAATTTAATTTTTAAAAAAAGAAAAGAAGAAATTTAGATTAGATTTTATTTCATCAAAATAAAATGGTTTGGTCAAATGATATCTCTTGTAAAGATTTGGTTTTAGAATGTGAGTGAGTGTGTGTGTGTGTGTGTGTGTGTGTGTGTGTGTGTGTGTGCACGCGCACACGTGTGTACATAAGTGCAGGTGTCAGTGGAGGCTAGAAGATGAAGTCAGAGCCCTTGGAGCGGGAGTTACAGGTGGTTGTAAGCCTCCAGACATGGGTGCTGGGAACTGAACTTGGCTCTTCTGTAAGAGAAGTATATACACTTACCCACCGAACCATCTTCTCAGGCCCAGTGAAGTGATGATATCATTATATGCCGTGTCTACTTGCCGATAAGTATGTTCTACTACATATTCTTTAATTTTCTAAATATTATGTAGACTTTTCTTCTTATAATATTGTATATTTTTCTTAGTTTTTTCTGGCTATTAAATGAATACATTGTTTACAATAACATTTATATTATTAAAAACTTGACAATTTTATAATTATGTTTGTATTCATTCCTTTTATANGCCGTGTCTACTTGCCGATAAGTATGTTCTACTACATATTCTTTAATTTTCTAAATATTATGTAGACTTTTCTTCTTATAATATTGTATATTTTTCTTAGTTTTTTCTGGCTATTAAATGAATACATTGTTTACAATAACATTTATATTATTAAAAACTTGACAATTTTATAATTATGTTTGTATTCATTCCTTTTATACAACAATGCAGATCTCTTGTTGACCTTTATATTGGGCAAGTTTGCAACATTTAATTAATTTGCTTATTCTTTTAGGCTTATAAATAAATAACAAAGCAGTTTTATATATTGCATTCTAATCTTTGAGTCTTTTATTTCCTCAGATGATTTCATTAGTGAAATTGCTAGACTAGTCCATATGAATAACTGTAATGAAAATTCTTGTCTCATTACCAGTCGTAAAATAGGAATTCAGCCTTTACTGATACATACATTGTCTGGTCTAGGTTTACCTTAGGTACCCTTTCCTGGCTAAATTCATGCTTATACAAGTTACTATGCCAGGCACTTAGTGTGCTAATGATTTCCAATACAAGTAGATGTCAAATTTCATCAAAACTATTTACGTGTAGCCCAACGTAAACAGATGTTTTATCCTATCATGTTTGGCACAAGGCCATTGGGTTTCCTTTCCTCTTGATTTCTTCCCTTCCCGCAAGCCCCCTCTCTCCCTCTTTGTTTCATTTTTTTCTCGTTTTATTTCTTTCCCAGTAAAGAAAGGCTTTTATCAGAGGTAAGGAAAAACAGACACCAGGGCACACAGAAAGATCCTCCGCAAAGCAGGGTGACACAAACCCTAAGCCCCCACTTTCTTTTCTTAACAGCCCATTTGTTAATGTTTTCTCAGACCCTGTGTGTCTACCTTCATGACTGGATTTGGTTTCTAATGGGTTCCTATTACATAGGAGAAGAGCTGCGCAGATGGGAGCCTATTGATGGGGTTCAATGAACGGACGGCTCATAGGGTGTGTGCTGTGAACAGAGATTGTTCTGCTGTATACAATCATTAGTCAGTTAGATTTACTCAACAGGCAATAGAGAGAATGACCTTGAAGACTTATGAATACATATATGCACATATGATTTATAAGGAAATGCATTTGTCAACTGAGAAAATATATAGAGTCACAAGTACTTCTATTTTTAACTAGGATTGGTGGCATGGGCTACTCCATAGTCTGAACATAGGAAATAAAAAACCAACTGGAAGTTCATATCCAGACTGGATTAGCTACAAGGAGAGATGCGGTGTCACTCAGTACCACAATTCGTGTCTAGTGTGTGCAGGGCACTGGACACAGCTCAGCACTATGTTATACTACACTACATATTCTTTTAAAGAATACACAAATATGAGATCACTAACCAGCCATCCACCTTGTTTTATAGCTTTATATCTGGCTCCCAAAACACATAACTTAGTTGCCCATGTTCAGTGAAGTAAACCTGAATCTCTGGCTTTCTGCTACTTAAGCTTATGATGTGTTACTCATGAAAAATAAGCAAAGATTCTAATTTTTATCAACTAGAATTTGATACAAATTATTCATAAGATATCCTTAAAATAATGTTTTATTCTTTTTTCTAATTTTTAGTATTCTGAAAATAAGAATAGCTGGGATTCTTTCTGTCCTATATTTGTACATTTTATTTTTATTTTTTTTTGCATTATTGCTTTAGCTAGGACATCTAACATTATATTAAGTAGGAATGGGAACAACTTGTCTTATTTCTGATTTTAGTAGGAATGTATTTATGTTATCACCATCTACATCATGATCACTACAGAGTTGTAATATGTAGTCTTCATTATGTTTGGACATGTTCTTTCAAACTCTGTTATCTCTAGAATTTTTAATTAATCAAAGAAAGAGTACTTCCGTATACTCTTGTAGGGCTGCTGGATAAAGTGGCAGTAGTTGATTGGTCCCAAATCTTTCTCCTCCCAAACTACCAAACTTAATATCTATGTCATAGCTCAGCTCTATGTTTCTGGTGTGTGAGAAAGATGAGACCCATATTTTCATAGGGATGACTAGATAGTTCTTTTTGTCTCCACAAAGTAATACTCTTTCATGGTGACAATGTTGCTAAATTCTCCTAATTCCGTGTGGTGCCATATATAGACATTAGCAGAGTCATGCGATGTTGTATTCAGTTTGGAAGCCTATTCTGAGAAAACTTGAGTTCACGTCTTGGTTATGGTATTCAGTTGCTGGCTATGAAAATTTCCCTCAACTCCGGTCACATGTCTGTGTGTTTTAAAATTTGTCCAGTAATAGTAACTGACCCAAGGCTGAGGGAAGGCAGATGATGGAATCATTCTTTTATCTCATAAAGGCAAGTCCACACTCTTCTGTAAGCTTATACCAGTAGATGAGGTTCCATGTATTAATCTGTAACACTCTTCAAAACTGAGCATTTAAAAATGCACAAATTATAATTCATATCTCTTAAAGTATGTTCTTAAATTGTTCAAGAATGAGAAAGCTGCCAGGTGTGGTGGCGCATGTCTTTAATCCCAGCACTCAGGAGGCAGAGGCAGGCCGATTTCTGAGTTCAAGGCCAGCCTGGTCTACAAAGTGAGTTCCAGGACAGCCAGGGCTACACATAAAAATCCTGTCTTGAAAAAACAAAAACAAACAAGAATGAGAAAGCTTACAGACTGGTAGATTTTTGTGGTTCTATGCTATACAACCGCCTTGGTTTAAAAATGATGCCCCAGGTCTCTAGTTTATTTTCTGTTACCATGGCCACCACACTTACCCTTTCTCTTCCTAATTTCCTTCATTAATAAAATAGTTCTAATCATAGTGGTTATTTCATAGAGAATTCTTGTTAATACTAAGGAGGTTATCATACGGGGCTTGAACTATCACTTGATAAATAATCAACACAGTAAACGTTTGTAGTTTTTATTCATAGTATTAGTTCCATAGCATGGAGACTTAAGACATATCATAGAACTAGAATACAGCATAAGCCATGAGGAAATGTGGTAACATAATATCTGATATGGTCATATCTCACTTGAAAAAGTCCACAATTCTTTAAGCTTTGGTGCATTCAACAGTGATTTCAAATGCTGATACTCTAAACAGAATTTTATTTCACACCCTGACTTAATGGTTCTGTGCTTTGGAGAATTGTGAAATAATTTTCTTCTGGTCAAATACAGACTGCCTGTGCACAGGTAGCAGCATTGGGGTTGGTACTGGGAATGTCTCAGGCAGTGTGGGTCTGTCTTCTAGCTGTTACTGGTCTATACCTCATCCGTATTTTCCTAATGCTGAAGTTGCAGCCCACAATGCTCTTCTGTCTTATTCCTCAAATCATTCCTGTCTTCCCCTTGCTTTGTCTCCCCCTCTCTTTCTCTTATCCTTTCTTCATCTTTTTCTTTTCTCTAATCTCCATGATCATTTACTGAACTTAGGAGAACTCATTGCCCAACGTTGTCCTCACTCTCTAGGGAATTCACAGCTTGGTGAGGTGATGGCGCATAGTGGTGACCTCTTGAGAAGGACTTAGACTTTATCCTGCAGTCAATCTCCCAGTGAGGACATACCTGCTTTCATCTTGAGTGAGGATGAAATGAGAGAGTGTTTATTTAGCAGTGGACTTAACCGTGAATGGAGGGATGGGGATTCGAAATGGCTAGACTGTTTAGAAGGCTATTTTAAAAATCTAATTTTGTAGTCTTCATGCTGAGAGTTCTAAGATGCAGAATACCTTTATGAATTCAGAGGCACAATTATTTTTCAAAAAGGACTGATTACATTTTAATTTCAATCAATGAATAAAATAGTGTGCAGTTGAAGACAAGAGTAATGCAAGAAGCATTTGAAGGAGAAATGATAAAGAAGAGGTGGCTAGAACCTAGGGTGGGGGAGGACACACATCCCAGCCGTTCTGTGCTGTGGTGACTCAGTTGTGGGACGTAGGAAGCTATTGCTGACATCTCTAGATGCCAGAAGCTGAAAACTGGGGAATAAAAAATCATGAGCATGAGGTAGCAGCTTGACATTCAAGGGGAAATCTCTAATCATATTGTTGTATTATGATAATTTTGAGAAATGTACATTTTGCAGCTATTAATTGAAATATTGTTCTGTGGGCCATTATCACTGGCATGAATTTTAAAGATTTTATATTCTAGTAAGATACTGGTGACCTTGTTGTTGGGGTTCATCTAAATTGGTTTCATGCTGTAATATACTTACTAAGAATAAAGGGCAAGAATCAGTTTTAGTCTTGACTTGATGGAACAGAAATAAAATGGGAAGCATAGCAAAGAAATGATATCATGGAATTGGCTAACGTGGCCTGGTATTTTGAGATCGAGTCTCATGTAGCCCAGGCTGGTCTCAAATTTGATATGTAATGGAGGATAGCCTTGAACTTCCGATACTTCTGCCCTGCCACCCAAGTGCTGGTATTTCAAACATGTGCCACTACTCTGGGTAGCAGATGTGCTTTGATGATGGCTATTTATGGAAGGTATTTACTGAGCTCACTTTCTCACCATTAGCCTCAATGCTTAGGGATAAATAGTTCGAAAAGGCGATGGAATGTATGTAGCCTTTAGCTTGTGAAATATGAACAGATGCTATATTAGTAGATACTATTTTATTTCTCAGAATTTAATAACAACATACACTTATAATCATTTAAGGATACTGAAATATTAAGTTAATATCTTTTTCCTATGCCATACTGTTAATGCTGAGCTATGTATGTCTATACGTTTTTGGCTAGTTATGTACAATTTACTAATATGTATCTCTATAATTTGGTAATAGAATTTCCAAATAATGGGACAAAATTTAAATACCTCTGAAGTTCCTACTTTTAAATACTCCATGCCAAATCTCAGTTCATGCTTTTATTGACTATTTCACTTCTATGATTTACTTATTTCTGTGTTTAGGACAGGCAATTTATAGAGTTCTACATTGACCCTCTTGGGATTTTTAGTTATAGAATGTTTTTAGGTGTTAAATTAAATTTTAAAAAGTTGGAAAACTATCTCCTTAATGGTCATACTGTGTGTTTAATTTTAACTGCTTTAGCAAGCATTACCATGACAATAGAATGTGATAGTCATGCCAGCTCTCAGATTGAGATAGTGGAAACTACTTTGATGTACTTAACTAAGGACTTCTTAATTCTGGTCTACATATTCAAGAGTGCATGCACCAATAAAGCGTAAAGGCTTGAAGATAAATGCACTTCTCTCTGCCTCATTTTCTCTACTGCCTTTCAGCATCTGAAGCAAAGATTATTCCCGTTCCCAGTTTCTAATCTCCTTGACTTTTCAAAAGGTGATATTGTTGTACCCATGTATCTTTTAAAAGCATATGCTCAATTCTAATTTTTCCAACATAAAAGCACGCCATGCTTAACCTTTCTCATATCCTTCACCTGTGCTGGCAAGACTCACTCCTCCGTGTGTTAATGAAATATGAGTCTGTAGATTTTAATACATTGTTCTGTTATTTTTCCATCGTTGTATATTTTCTTTGGCTTACTTCAAGTCGCACACTGGTACACTGAGGTATGCATGGGTGATATAGTGTCAGTTGGTGAGTTACGCTGCTCTTTCATGTCTCTTTTCCACCTCATTGGCACACATCAGCCTGGAGGGCTCGACACACTCACTCTGGACCAGGTCTCTAGACCTGAAGCCCGTGGCTACTTACCAGTATTTGTATTAAGGATGGACAGAAAATGGAAGCACCTCTTCATTCATGAGTGTGTGGCCGGTGGACCTCTCTCTTGCGAAATAAGGGGCAAGCTTCATCGCTTCTTTTCAAGGTTGCTATGTGATGAGGTCTTAATTCTCCGGCTTTATCTTTCTTCCTTTGATATCTGGTTTCACATTCAAGGACTCATGGCAAATCTGACATCGTGAAAACTTTCTTCTTTAAAAGTTCCACAGTTTCTGCATTTATTGGGTCTTGAATTGGGTTTTAGTCTGTTTTTTAGTTTGAATGGTCTTGACTATCTTGCTGGGGATCGCTTGGCAGTATAAGAGAGAGTGCATTTCTGGGGTCTTTAGTCTGTTTTCCTTGACTCTGTATCTGCTCTGACTCTGTATCTGCTCATATGACTCAGAGGAGGTTGCTGAGTTATGGAACTGCAGTCTATGGGGTGAGCATGTATGAAACTTGCCTGCTGGCTTTTCAGTGAAGTTACATCAGTGCTAGGCATTACCAGCTTCCAAATGTTAGCCAGCCTGCTAGGTGGAATAAACCCATTTGTCACTTGGTTGAATATTATCGAAGCACTCAAAGAAGCTAAAAATTTTTTCCTTTATGTTTGTGCTTCTGTCTCCCTCCCTGGTATGTAAGCTTTATGGGGTGATCTGTGCACCTCACTTCTTAAACATTCTTGATGTGTATAAATGCTCAGAAAAAGTTTGTTTTCAAGAACCTTGAAACAAGTGAATATATTGAAACATAAACCTTCAACCTTTCCTGATGGCCAGAGCTTTGTATGTATTGGGGTATCTGGGATCTTCTCCAGGCCATCAAGTGTTCAGTGATTATTGATGGGTGAGTGATCCCAGAGGAAAGAAAACAGGGAACAGTGTTCATAACTGAACACACAGTCATACAAAAGACACATGTTAAAGATAATGAAAAATGCTTAGTAGCTTTGATTGTCTATAGTCCCCAACTGGCTCCATTTATATTCAAATGGAGTAAATCATTACACACACACACACACACACACACACACACACACACACACATATACATACACATACCTGCACAGACACACACTCCCACATACACACATATATTGCATCAATATCCTGATGGTTGATTATTTGGCTTACAAATGACTCAGGCATTATAATTTCTTTTTTACCTCACTCTTTGTTCACTTTTCTGTTGAAAATACAACAACCCATAAATTTCAGGATAATTAACAGAAGATGAGAGTATAAAAGAAAAGAGAGGGAAGGAAGAAATAGCACACACAGCCATGCCATTCATGAACAGTTTACGTAAGCACAAATAACCAACTATTTAAATGCAGTTTCTTTATATAGTATTTGGAAATAGTTCCTATGATTACAGTATCAAATCATTTTTCTACATAAGCAAACAATGCAAGTCACCAGGCATGTCATATGTGGCGTCATAAACTTTATATCAACAGTTGATGGTTTCGTTTGAGTTGCTGCCTCTTAGGACATGATTCTATTAAGGAGCATTAGTGATGTTGCTTTCAAATACTGTGCAGTGAAAGTTTGTTTTGATCCATATTGAAATGACACCAGACAGCACGTGACTGCTGTATATAATGAGACTGAATGCTAGCAGCCACTTAAGAATCTTGTCTGCTTCCTGGGAAGAACAAGGATTGCTTGATACTTCTTGGTAAATAAATATTTCGAAGTGATCAGAGCTGTTAAAAGTAATGCTAAGATTCAGTGTTGCTTGTATAGCTCTGAAAATCTGAGCACTGTAAACCACTGGCTGTGAAGAGCAAAGCTCATGGTGCAAGGGCTCCGGGCGTGTCCACTCTGTTTTCTGTGACACACGAATCGCTTCCAGTTTAACAACTTCACACTGCATTGTTCTATCTTCCGTCTCAGAAAATCAAATGGAGAAAACCACTTTGCCCTCTCAGAGCTCCGGGAACACGACTGGAGATGTTCATGTAAAAGAGGAAGCGGTGTTCAGATTGGAAGGTGAACGGAGCCAGTTACATTCCAGGAATAAGCGTTTCTTATCATACCCAAGATACGTGGAAGTTATGGTTACAGCCGATGCTAAGATGGTCCACCATCATGGGCAGAATTTGCAACACTATGTCCTGACACTGATGTCAATTGTAAGTACCGTAACTGTTCTCCTTAAAGATGTATTTTATTTCTATTATTTTATGTGCATGTATATGTGTATGCTATACGTGTATGGGTGCCCCTGGAGGCCAGAAGAAGGGGCTCCCCTGCAGTGGTTGTTAGCCCCCTCCATGGGTACCCAGCAGGTCCTCTATAAGAACAGCAACTATTCTTAATAGCTTTCAATCACAATTTAATAGGACTCTTACGTCTTCTAAAATGACGTTCCAGTTAATGTTTTTCACATATATCTTAACAATGTTTTTCCAGGTTCTAGACATAAGCAAATTGTGTTACTATTCAAACCAGAACTTCGTCTGTTACTCTGGCTACTTTTACATTGGAAAATCTCTCCACCATGCAGAGAACGCTTGCTGTGTTTTTCCTGTGAATGGCTTCTGCCCTCTAGTGACAGATAATATCCTTATGGAATCTATCTTTGAATCTGACTGTTAGAACCACCATCTGTTCTCAAGGAGGGTGGAGGGTGTGCCTTTGACTACTACTACACTCCCTTGATCAGAAGTTTGCCGCTCCATCATTTAAGTTATGGATACATTACAAATGGAGCCGACTTAGGGGATGTAGACTATAAGTCTTTGATTTGTTGTTCAACTCTCTGCTGAAGAGTGGTTCCGGGACCCACAAGCCTAACACCATGAAGAAACATGTCAATTCTCTGCATGCATGAGTATACATGCACACACTTGCAGCATATATATATATATATATATATATATATATATATATATATATATATATGTGTGTGTGTGTGTGTGTGTGTGTGTGTGTGTGTGTGTGTGTGTGATATATATAGGCCACCTATATCACCTATACCACCTGAGCATCCCTGAATGTAGCCTTCTTGCTCAGGAGTATTTACAAAACTCACCCCATCTCATGTTCCAGTTGACCAGATCTAGTTAACAAAACACAATCACTCATTTACGCAGCTTCAGAGTAATTAGGGATGTACTCAATGGCAGGAAGTGCCTCTGCTCACACGAATGGAATGGAGACCTGTGCTGTTGTGAAGACTTGGCCAAGATACCTCTTGTGACCTTGCCAGTCCCTTTAGATGGAATTCCCAAGTTCAAGTTACTATGGTTTGAGGATGCTAAGATCTTCTCATTTTTCTTACTTATGGAAGTTGTCTAAAGTCCTTGAAATTATATCAGGTTATACTCAGTAAATTTACTAAAACAATGAGCAAGTAGTTAAAGTGGAAGCAATTATTCTTGTGGATATAGAAGATTATGATCAAAACAGATGACCCAAAACTAATTTCTGAAATTACATCACAGACTTGTAGAGGTATCTTGGCCAAGTCTTCACAACAACACAGGTCTCCATTCCATTCGTGTGAGCAGAGGCACTTCCTGCCACTGAGTACATGTATTTGAACTGTTTTTTTAAACAAATGGCCCATATGATGAGTAGAAGTATAAATGTATATACTGATGATTTTTTTTAACCTCTGAAACCAAAATAATTATTTAGCCTTGAATCTATCTGCATATGGTTGTGGCCCACAGCTATTCTAACGAGAATTATGGTATGGAGGATGCCAGTTAACATGTATAACATTGAGTCAATTCTGCAGAATACTGGATAAACTTAATGATAAGAAAATTATATTTATTAAGAAAAATGTCTTCAGGGACACAGTGAAGGAAAACACCAGATTTTATAATAACTGTAGTGTTAGAAGTATGGGTTCATGATAGATTATGCCGATGGCAGAGCTTTGGCTATCCCAGCTAGAGGAAGCAAGCCATACCTTAGGAATTACGGAAGAGCCAATTTTGGCAAGATTTCCATACCCAACGAGAGTTTTGACATCTTTGTTGTATATAAAAATCAATTAGTATTATGGTTTTCTGAGAAGATAACTAAAATGAGCTTGGGCCTTTTGGAGTTTACTTCAGACCTTTTTTACATCATGAAAAGATTCTTGTGTCCAATATTTCTGAAAACAACAGGGCAGTGAGAGCACTTCCAGGTTTCCAGTGGGAGGAGGGCAGATTTCAGCTGGAGCTGAGCCCTGGGCAACTGTGTTGGCTGTTCTGTATTAAGGTTTCATCTCAGGGTGATGGTTGTGTCAAGGCTGAGGAAGGGCTGCATTCAAGTTATGAGTGGATAAGAGACATGTAGAGGAGGGAGGGTTAGACAGGCATGTTTGTGCTCCCCCACCTGCTTAGAGGCCAAGTTTCAGAAGACTTATGAACAAATAGATGTTGTCTTTGATGGTTGTGTGAGGACATAGGAAAGCGGACACATTTTGATGTCCTGTCCATCCCTTGTTGTGGGTTTAAAAGGTTGTAAACAGCATGACAGATGGAAAAAAATAACCCTGGGAAAAGGGAGACGGACTCAGGAATTAACCTAAAGCTTTCTTAGTTTATCACTTAACATCTCACATTTTTTTTCCTCTGAAAACTTGAATCCTCTCTCTGTGCAGTAGGACACTTGGCCCCGCCTCAGAGGTTGTCAATGTGATTTCTCTTGTGGAAGTTCATTTCCAAAATAGCTCTAAAGATATAAGACTAAAGCTGTCTCTGTTCAGTGTCCGCAGATGTCTTCATCTGAAGAGGGTTCCCTATTTCTCTCTCTCTCTCTCTCTCTCTCTCTCTCTCTCTCTCTCTCTCTCTCTCTTTCTCCATTATTTTCTTTATTTATATTTCAAATGCTATACCCTTTCCTGGTTTCCACCCTCAGAACTCCCCTATCCCTTCCTCCCTCCACCTGCTTCTATAATGGTGCTCCCCCACCCACCCACTCCCACCTCCCCGCCCTGACATTCCCCTACACAGGGGCATCAAGCCTTCACAGGACCAAGAGCCTCTCCTCCCATCGATGCCCCAACAAGGCCATCCTCTGCTACACATGCAGCTGGATCCATGAATCCCTCCATGTGTACTCTATGGTTGTTGTTGGTTTAGTCCCTAGGAGCTCTGGGAGTTCTAGTTGGTTGATATTGTTGTTATTCCTATGGGGTTGCAAACCCCTTCAGCTCCTTCAGTCCTTTCTCTAAATCTTCCATTGGGGACCCCGTGCTCAGTCCAATGGTTGGCTGTGAGCATCTGCTTCTGTATTTGTCTGGCTTTGGCAGAGCCTCTCATGAGACAGCTATATCAGGTTCCTGTCAGCATGCACTTGTTGGCGTCCACTGTAGTGTCTGAATTTGGTGACTGTATATGGGATGGATCCCTAGGTGGGGCAGTGTCTGGATGGCCTTTCCTTCAGTTTCTGCTCCACACTTTGTCTCCATATTTCCTCCTGTAAGTATTATGTTCCCCTTTCTAAGAAGGACTGAAACATCCACACTTTGATCTTCCTTCTTCTTGAGCTTCATGTGGTCTGTGAATTATATCTTGGATATTCTGAGCTTTTGGGCTAATATCTATTTATCACTTTTCTCTCCTGTCTCTCCTTCCAATCCCTCCCAGCTACTGTCCCTTCTTGTCCTCCCTATGTGTAGCCTCATTTCCTTTGATTTTACATATATATAATATATTATATATATAATATTTTTATATTTAGTATGAATGCATTTGTATTCATATTTGTGTATGTGCACCTGCTAAGTCCATTTTTGTTGTTTATGCATGTATGATTTTAAGGCTGACTATTCTCACTGGACAGTCAATAATGGGCTTATGCCTGGGAGACACCAACTCTCTTTCTTCCAGTAATCAATAATTGCCTGCTATTCTTAGTCTAAGGGTAGAGGCCGACAACAAATCCCACTTTTATGTTAACATGTTCATTGATGTTGTTCTTGTTCTGGCTTTCTTTATACAGCCATCTCGGGAGAGACTGAGTGACAGCAGACTTGTTTTAGCATTCTGGCTCTTTCAGTCTTTCTGGCCTTCTTCTACTCTGCCCTCTGAGCTGTGATGTAGATGTACCCATCAGGACTGGGATACCCATGATCTGCTGAGACATTGTGTCCAGTTGTGATTTTCTGTGATGGCGTCTATTTGCTGTAAAGAGAGAATTCTTTGGTGAAGTATCAAAGTTATTGTAATTTCCATCCAATGGATAAGGATAACAAACACTTTTTAGGATACTTTGTAGCCATTTAAAGGTACTTTGTAGCCATTTTCCTTTCTTCTATTAATAGCTCTGTGTAATCCCTAATCATCATTCTTTTTGGGGGTTATTCTTTGTATAGTCAGGATGTTAATCTTCTATCATATGTATAGCTGACAAAGCTTCTCTCCCATTCTGTGCGCTTCTTCATCATGTTTGATGGTTTCCTTAGCTATGCAGAGCTTTTGAGTTGATGAGGCCCCTCCCAGTTGTAGATCATTGTCCTTAATTCCTTGGCAAATGGGGTCCTGTCCAGGATGTCCTTTCTTCCACCTTTATCATGTAGGATATACCTCATGTTTTCTCCTAGCAGTTTTTAGTGTTTCAAATTCCAGCTTTCTTTGATCTGCCTGAACCCAGTTTTGTGCAGAGTGATTGATATGGGTCTAATGTCATTCTCCTGCATGCGGGATCCAGTTTTTCATGGCCCATTTGTTAAAGATGCTGTCTTTTCTCCAGAGGATTTTTTCTTCTTTGTGAGATAACCAGATGGCTGTAATTATTGCTACTCATTTTAGGCAGACTGTTTAATTCCATTGTTCTGCACATTTGTCTCTGTGCAGCAGCATATTGCTTTTATTAATATAGATCTATAATATATCTTGAAGTGTGGGATATCAACCTCTCTAGTATTCTTTCTTCTCAAGATTTCTTTATCTTTAGTCTTTTCTGGTTCTATATGAATTTTAGGATTCCTTCCTATTTTTGCAAAGAATGCTGTACGTTTATTGAGTAGAACCGCACTAAATTTGTAAAATGCTTTTATAGGATGGTCATATTCACAATATTAATTCTACTGACTCAGGAACTCAGAAAATTCTTTCCATTTTCTAAAATGTTTTCAACCTCTTCAGAAATTTGGAGTTTTCTTTGTAGAGTCTTTCATATCCTTGGCTAGTTAATTTGCAAGATGTTCTATTGCCTTTGCTGTGATTGTAAGTTGGAGTGTATCTATAATCTCAAAAACTTGTATTCTTTTTTTTTTTTTTTTTTTTTTTTTTTTTTTTTTTTTTTTTTTTTTTTTTTTTTTTTTTTGGTTTTTCCAGACAGGGTTTCTCTATATAGCCCTGGCTGTCCTGGAACTCACTTTGTAGACCAGGCTGGCTTCGAACTCAGAAATCTTCCTGCCTCTGCCTCCCAAGTGCTGGGCTTAAAGGCGTGCACCATCACGACCGGCAAACTTGTACTCTTTTAAGTTGGAAACTATAAAATAGATTGTTTTCTTGATTCATCTAAACTACCAAAGTTAAACCACTCTAAGCAGACCCACAGCAAAGTAAGAAGCTGAAAAGATAATAAAAATCCTTCAGAAAAGCCCAAATAGCAACAGCAAAAATTCTGAGCTCAGAGGGATTCACAGAAGAATTCTGCCAGACTTTCAAAGATTTACAGTCAAGCCTTAAACTCTTAAACATAATAGAAACAGAGGAAACATTCCAAACTTGTCCTATGAAACCTGTGCTATTCTAATACCAGAACTTGGTAAGGCAGACAGAGGCACATACATCCCACATCCTTCTACCAATAGACTGATGCCTATAGACTGGTATCCCTGGGAACATAGATGCAGAAATCATCAATAAACTACCAAGTACAAACACAAATCGAGAGGATAATCCATCATGATCAGGTTGGCTTTATCCTGGGAATACAGGGTTGGTTTAATTAACATAAGTCAGTAAAAATAATAAATCATATAAATACACTTAAAGACCAGAATCACGTGACAATCTCAAGAGATGCAAATTTGACCAAATCCAGCATACTATCATTATAAAAATCCTAGAGAGAATACCTCAATATAATAAAGACTATAAAACACACAGCCAACCTTGTCCTAAATGGAAAAACAAAACTTGCGTCAATCCCATTACCATCAGAAACCAGACAGGATGCCTACCATCCTATTCTATTTCAATATAGTGTAAGTTGGATAGATAAAGCAAGAGAAGTAAATTAAAGGGATTAAAATATAAATGAAATCAATTTCTCCCTATTTGCGAATGGTATCATATTATATATGAGACTCCAGAAATTCTACCAGAAAACTTCTAGATGCAATTCGGATAAGTGGTGGGGTACAGAACGAACTTATGAAACTCAGTAGTCCTTTTATACATCTCAGAAGACACCAAATGCATTCTCATGCACAGGTTGTTAATACTCTTTTGATTATAATAATTTAGAAAGAAGCCAAAAATGTTATTTGATTTGAAATATGTAATTTATTTAAAGAAAAGTTCAAATTGATGAAAAGGTATGTGTGTTTGTGTGTGTTGAGTTCTACCTGTAGTTGAAAAAAAATAACAGAGTTAAATACATGATATATACAAAATTTGAAAGTAAGTTATTAAATTTTACCCATCCTGAATAAGTAATGTTTTTTCAATACTTTGATGAGAAGTAATGAGTGTCATCCAATTAATTTGTTAAAGTGCACTATTATGTTATAGAAATAGCCTAGTGGTTTTTAGGTGATCTCAAACAAGCTTTGGGATTATTATTACTGAGGCAGAACACAATACATTTCATGAAATAAGTGTGCTAAGCAGGTAGAAGTGCTCCATTATCTGCTGTCCTGTGTCACCTCGAGGTGACAGCATCAGGCTAAGATTACATTTGCATATGCATTATTAAATAACCCCAATCGATGGCTGGTAGTGTGCTTTTCTCTGGCAAGTTTTCTTTCCTATTAAATGGTATATTCTTCAACAGGCCTTAAATGCCTACTAACTGCTAGAGAACTCCACTCCCCCTTGTATTTCAGGTCCCTCCCTCACATGGACTGAATACATCACTCCCACGACTGAAGGAACATCATTCTTAGATGATCAGGATGTTAGCCTTGTTTACTGAAGCACAGTTAATGTTATTGGAAGTATTTATCAAAGAAAGATGTTCACTTATGTTAACTCTATATCTCTGGCTTTAACTCTTTCTGTCATTTGTTTTTTACTGTTGTAAACACAACTGATCCACTTGTATACTCCGTTCTGATGCTTTCTTATTGCTGTGATGTGGTGTTTTGTGCAGCCTTAATTCTTTGAACATGTGATTTTTATATACTAGGAATGACATCATTTTCAATTTAAAAACAAAAAGATATTTCTGACCAAATAAAGAATAGTATTTTTTAAATAAATTGCTTTGTAGGGATTAGAATTTTATGATAAACTTGTACTTAAAGCAGTTTGTACTTGGGACATAGATAAATTTCTGCTAGAGTGTTTTAATGGCTGAATTTAAAGTATTTGTAAATGAATAGGAGATAGTGATATATTTCACATTTTGTATCAAATATGTAATGCATAGAATTTTTCTTAACAATATGAACAATATAGCTTACAATTTTGGGCACTTTTATTGCTAGCTATACATGAAATAATACTAGTTATTTTCTGAAAGCTGAGAAGTAAAAAGGATCTATGCCAGGGTACAAATACTATTTATTAAGAAATAAAAACATACCTTTAATTAATTCAAGAAAAATATGAATACATGCCATGTTAAAATATAGTATTATAGAAATGTGCAGTGCTTTCACATGGCTATGTAGAACAGGTTAATACGTCAGACTCATTTGGCATCGTTGCAGCATTCCCTATTGTGTGCCATGGAGTATCTATTCTGTAACATGACCTCCTGTGGCTGAAGAGATGGCTGTGTCAAAAGAGTGATGAGACATGCTGCAGACAACACTTCTTTCTTGAGAAATGTGTATATATCAGCTTTTCTTTTATTAATTTATTTTACACTCCATATTTTATCCCCCACCACACATCCACCCTCCTACTGCTCCACATACCATACCTCCTCCCCACCCCCTGTCTCCACATGGATGCCCCCACCCCCATACCTCACCTGACCTCTAAACTCCCTGGGGCCTCCAGTCTCTTGAGGGTTAGGTGCATCATCTCTGAATGAACACAGACCCAGCAGTCCTCTGCTGTATGTGTGTTGGGGGCCTCATATCACTTGTGTATGTGGTCTGTTTGGTGGTCCAGTGTTTGAGAGATCACTGGGGTCCAGATTAATTGAGACTGCTGGTCCTCTTACAGGATCACCCTTCTCCTTAGCTTCTTTTAGTCTTTCTCTAATTCAACAACAGGGATCAGCTACTTCTGTCCATTGGTTGGGTACAGCTATCTGCCTCTGACTCTTTCAGCTGCTTGTTGGGTCTTCTGGAGTGCGGTCATGCTAGTTCCTTTTTGCGAGTACTCCATAGCCCGAGTGATAGTGTCAGGCCTTGGGACCTCCCCTTGACCTGGATCCCTCTTTGGGCCTGTTGCTGGACCTTCTTTTCCTCAGGCTCCTCTCCATTTTCTTCCCTATAATTCTTTCAGACAGTAACAATTATGGGTCAGAGTTGTGACTGTGGGTTGCCACTCACCCCCCATTTGATGCACTGTCTCTCAGATGACTCAGTCATTAAAATCTAGGCTCACAACCAAAAATATATCAGCTTTTCAATACTCAATGAAAACACTTTTTAAACTCACCATTTCTCAAACTGTGTAATGATTTTATTGATCCTCCACAACCCACTCCTAACGTTGCTTGATTAATGCTAATCCAATACACAAAGGCATGGTGACAGATGGCTTCAGCTCGGTGGAATCTCAGCTTGTTTGTAAATATTGAAAGGAGTGTGGATAAACTCACAGTTGAACAGCAAGTACTAACAGAGCTGCATCTAATACCCAGGTTCCTGGATGTAGTCAAGAGATGCGTTCACCGAACTTCTCCAAGGCCAGGTCACATGACTAGGAAGACATCACTGGGGCAGGGAAGGGGCTACAAGAGAGCTGGGAAATCGTTTTGATAGCCAGACCAAATTGGGAAGCACTTGAGGCAAAATTCTGGTGTTGCACACAATAATACTAATGTGCAATAATAATGGGATAATGTGGAAGGTTCGGTGTCGACAATCAGACGCCCACGCAGAGTCAGCTCTGGGTGGCAGCTCCTCGGCTTCCGTACACCCGCTAATTCTCCTCTTCAGTCCCCTAATCTATAAATGAACATTCATTCTAACGGTCCCTATCTCACAAGACATGGGAGAGCTGAATGAGCTACTTCATATAAACTTGAATTTCTGCATAATCTTTCAATAGGTATCTTCGGTTGCTAATATATTGCTTATTATTTAACTAAGGAACCACCATAAGAGACTCCATTGTAAAATGCCAGGCTCTCGGCATGAGGACCTGTGCTGGACATACTTGTTTTAAAATCCTCTTGAATACCTCATAGTCATTTTGGCTACTCACTGCTTGAGTGAAACTCGACATTAATGCCTGGATTGCTCAGTGTCAGGCCCTTACCCGTCTGAATGCACTGAAAGGAAAATGTGTCCTGTATGAACATTCCACTCACAAAGAGCAAGCGTCAACTCGAGCATGCGGGGTGCAGTTGGAAAAGCGAACGCGCTGGCTGACTTTGATCCTGCTCCTCCTTCTTGCCCCGTCCTCTTCCATCTGTGATCAAACCCAGTTCCTGCTGCTGAACCACATTCTCAGCCTATACCATTCATTTCTCTTTCACTTTTTGTATCTGTGTCATGCATGTCAATGTAGTGTGTTTAGCTGTGTGTGCACATGTGTATGGGTGTGTTTCCACATGTGCATGTCTGTGTGTGAACATATGGAGGCCAGTGCCAGTGTAAGTTATCTCCCTCTGTCAATCTCCAAGGGGTTTTCAATATAAAACCATGATTATCTTAAAGGTTTAAAGTCTGTTTTTTAAACCTTTAAAAATTTTTGTTTTACTTTTATAATTTTAAATGTTTTTAATTTTAAACATTAAAAATGGAAAAATTAAGGTGAACTTTAGCTCAATGAAGAATTAACATTTAAGGGGAAAACTATATTATCATTTAAAAAGTTTTCTTATTCCTATATGCATTTGAGAATTTCCTATGAGTATAGCATTTACATTATTTACATTCTCCCTCCCTCTACCTTCTCCCATTTTCCCCTGAGTGCTCTCAAATTCATGCCTTCTTATTCTTTAATTATTTTTGTTATACACACACACATTTATAAATACAACCTGCTGAGTCCTTTAGTATCACATTATTTTTTGAATCTGGGTCTTTGTTTCAATTTGGAACTTGGTAATTGTCTAGGGTAGCTGGCCACAAGTTCTGAGGATCTGCCTAGCTTTGCCCACACTTCCCCCATGCTACTACAGTTCCAGACATGTGCCATATTCTTGGATTTACCTGGGTGCTAGGGATCCAAACTCAGGTGGGCACGTTATCCAACTGAGCAGTCTTCCAGTCCAAATCCTTAACTCGTGAAGCACATTATTGTTAGGGGGAGCATTGATGCAGCCCTAGTACCTAGTACAATCTAATTCTTTGTCTTAACCTACTATTATCTACACTGTGGCTACTACTGCTCTTGTTATTATGAGAACCAGAGCCATTCCATCACTGAAGGTAGGACTGACAAGCCTGCCAATAGTCGTGACTGCCCACCTAAAACACCAGTAAAAATACCATAGTGTATATGTTCATGCGGATATAACGCTGTAACCTAGAGGTCTCTTTGCTTCCACTTTGTGGAGGCCCTTTGCTCTGGGAAGCATTTGTTAGAGGCCCATTATACATTGTGTTGTAGTAGCCTTGGCCAATGGAGGGCCTGGTAGGGAGATGCAAACTCTGCTCTAAAAGGTTAGGACTGTATCTTCCTTCTCAGCTCTGTCTATCTAAATGAAGTGATTGATAGATATGGAACATTCCTAATTAAATGAACAAGTGATGTAGCACTCCCTAGACAGTGAACTTCTGTGGCTCAGACAGTGATCTGTTGTGTAGTTGGTGTAGATAGGCATTATAAATGGTTTCTGTTGTACACATGAACCGGGTTAATTAAAGGAGCAGAGCAGAGGCAGAGAGGCAGAGAGGCAGAGAACAGAGAGGCAGAGAGGCAGAGAGGCAGAGAGGCAGAGAGGCAGAGAGGCAGAGAGGCAGAGAGGCAGAGAGGCAGAGAGGCAGAGAGGCAGAGAGGCAGAGAGGCAGAGAGGCTGAGAGGCTGAGAGGCAGAGAGGCAGAGAACAGAGAGGCAACAAAGAGGCAGAAGCAATGGCTGTGTAAAGCCTTTGTGTAGTAGCCTCTTTGAGTATATAAGAAGAGGTTGTGAAGTTGGGGTGGAGAAATACATATTATCGTTTATAATAGTATATTTGTATTTCATATATTATAATATATTACTATTACACCGTAGCCATGAGTCACAGACTGAGGTCAGGCAGGGACTCACAATCTTAAGTTCTCCAGTCTTGATGACCAGAGGATCAGCTTGTGATGTAAGACCTCTTCTATAACTATTCAGGTGACTGTAGACAAATCTTCTGGATCCTGGATTGCAGCTGTGCTAAATGAACCATAGACATGTTCACAATTGGATACAGATAAGACTTCTGGAGAAGATATTAAATAAAACGACAGAGATAGGAGAGCTCACATATTTGCATAGGATGTTGTGGTTATAAATAAATAGATTCTGATCTTGAAAGAAGTGGGAGGCTTTTCTCTCAATCATCTATGTCAGTAATTCCCATACTCGAATGCGTTTACATTCGAATTTGATGAGAGTGATTTTGGTGATTTTGATGAGAGTACAGAGTCCATATATATATATATATATATATATATATATATATATATATATATATATATATATATATATATA
>LR752540.1:0-70770 GCA_902729485.2 Mus minutoides
TGGGGAGAAGAGGGGTGGATGGGGGGAGAGGAAGAAAGAGGGCAGGCATTGGAGGGAGGGAGGAAAGGGGGAGGGAGGAAAGGGAAGAGGGAGGGAGGAAGGGGGAGGGAGGGAGGAAGGGGGGAGGGAGGGAGGAAGGGAAGAGGGAGGAAAGGATGAAGGGAGGGAGGAGGGAAGGTAAGGGAGAGGCAAAGGAAATAAATGGGGGAAAGAAGGAAGGAATGAAGAGGGAGAAAAGCAAAGAAGGGAGTCAGTTAAAGAAGAAAGGAAAGAAAGAAAGAAAGAAAGAAAGAAAGAAAGAAAGAAAGAAAGAAAGAAAGAGAAGGCAAGAGAAGGCATGGATGAATAAAAGGTTGGGAAGGTGATCATGGAGAGAGGAAAAAGAAATGGAGAATGAAGGTGAGGAAGGGTACAGGGCATGAGAAAAGAAGAAGAGATAAAGATCAAGAGGGGAGAGAGGGAAGCCACTGTCTGTATTCCAGTCAAAGGCAGCTTGAACTCATTCTCTGCCTGAAGACTGTACCACAGGCAGATGTGTAACAAGCATTCAATGCAAGGTCTTTTGTTCAGTGAGCAGATACAAAGAGATTCTGAAGATAACAATTTTCCTCCTGAGAACTCTTCTGCAGATGCATACATTATTCTAACTTGCCAGAATTCTGTAAGGAAGAAAATTCTGAGCTGGAACCCAGACAAGGGAAGTGGCCTGTGACTGACTCTGCCCACAGCCCCTTAGACGCTTGACTGGGGAGAGACTGGGCACCGGAGGAAACAGGCTGTGATCTGGTGCCTCTGAATGAGTGAGAGGCACTGAAGTAGCCCGAAGGCAATGACAGAGCTCTTCACAATCACAAGAGGGGCATTCTCCTTCCTGAGTGGAGACAAAGGGGAATAGAATGACAGTTATTAAAATGTAATTTTTCATTATGAAGAGAAAACTAATTTAAACTCTTCTGCCAGATTTTTACTCTCAAGGTTCTTTCCAGTTTCACACAAAACATCCAGAAGAAAACACACACACACACACACACACACACACACACACACACACACACACTTTCCACTGAGGACAGAATATTTGATGTTTCTATTTTTTCCTAAATTTTATTACTGTAAAATTAAAAAAAAAAACAAATTGTATTATATGTGTATACATTTCAAACATGTATACAATATAGTGACATATTTCATTCTTGCTACATTTTCTCCTCTCCTTTACACTCCCACCATCCCCTTTCTTGACTAAACTGCCTCCTATATGTCGAATACAGGCAGTTTGACTACCTATATGCATGTGTGTGTGTGTGTGTGTGTGTGTGTGTGTGTGTGTGTGTGTGTGTGTGTGTATACAGATCATGTATATGTAGACATAGCTACTGTGTGTTTCTGACAACATCTACATCAGAACAACAACAAAAAACAAACAAACAATGTTTTATGGTACTCTCCCAACCTGTAGCTTTTATCATCTTTTCTGCAGTTTCCCTGGGCCGTACATGGGGTGGGGGGGTACAGATGTTCCACTTAGGGCTGAAGATGTAATAGCCACATAGTCTCAGTTGCAGGCCAATGTGTCTGCATTAAGCACTGACCATTGCAGAAGGAAGCCTCTTTGACCTAGACAGTGTAATGCTAATCTATGGAAAGAAACACATGTATTTGAAGATAGTTTGACTACATGCCCATTTAGTAAAACCTCAGTCACAAGCATGCCCTTAGAGACTGTGTCCCCTTAGGCCTTTGGAGGGATTTACTCATGTCCATTAGGGTTGGCTTTAAATTCAAACATAACGTTTTTGGTTATCCTCAGTCACACAACTATTATACATTAGTCCAACTTAATTATTCATCTTTTTTTTCAACATTTATTAGATAATTTCTTCATTTACATTTCAAGTGTTATCCAGAAAGTTCCCTATACCCTCCCCCCTCCCGGCCCTGCTCCCCTACCCACCCGCTCCCACATCTTGGCCCTGGCGTTCCCCTGTACTGGGGCATACAAAGTTTGCATGACCAAGGGGCCTCTCTTCCCAATGATGGCCAACTAGGCCATCCTCTTCTATATATGCAGCTAGAGACATGAGCTCAGGGGTACTAGTTAGTTCATGTTCCTCTTCCACCTATAGGGTTGAAGACCCCTTCTGCTCCTTGGGTACTTTCTCTAGCTCCTTCCTTGGGAACACTGTGTTCCATCTAATACCTGACTGTGAGCTTCCACCTCCATGTTTGCCAGGCATTGGTATAGTCTCCCACGAGACAGCTATATCCGGGCCCTTTCAGCACTATCTTGCTGGCATATGCTATAGTGTCTATGATTGGTGGCTGATTGTGGGATGGATCCCTGGCAGCTGCAGTCATTGGGTCCAACCTTTGGATTCAGCTTCACACTTGATCTCTGTAACTCCTTCAATGTGTGCTTTGTTCTTAATTCTAGGAAGGGGTGACGTGTCCACATTTTGATCTTCCTTCTTCTTGAGTTTCATGTGTTTAGTAAATTGTATCTTGGGTAATCTAGGTTTCTGGGCTAATATCCACATATCAGTGAGTACATGTTATGTGAGTTCTTTTGTGATTGGGTTACTTCACTCAGAATGATGGCCTCCAGATCCATCTATTTGCCTAGGAATTTCATATATTTATTGTTTTTAATAGCTGAGTAGTACTCCATTGTGTAAATATACCAAATTTTTTGTATCCATTCCTCTGTTGAGGGACATCTGGGTTCTTTCCAGTTTCTGGCTATTATGAATAAGGCTGCTATGAACATAGTGGAGCATGTGTCCTTATTACCAGATGGAATATCTTCTGGATATATGCCCAGTAGGGGTATTGCAGGATCTTCCGGTAGTACTAGATCCAATTTTCTGAGGAACCGCCAGAAGAGCTTCATTTGTGGAGTTTCAATACATGCAACTAACATGCTTTGGTCATATACACCCTCCCAATCAATGCTCTCCTTTTTTTATAACTTGAAAAATAATATAAACAAAAGAGAACACACAAAAATATGAAAAAATAAACAGATACACATATACTTAAATATACATATACAGCATACTCCTTAAACACTGAAGATTCTATGTTTTAGAATGGCCCTTTTTATGTTTTTGAATCAACAGCAAGAAAAAAAAAAGCTAATAAGCTGTCTGATCCCAACTTTCAGGGCTGTGGGCCCAGCATCATAGGAGATCTAAAGAAGAGCATGTGTGGATCACAGAAGTTCTCTCAGGTGAGTCTCATTGGCACATGTGATAAACATCAAGGGATAACTACCAGAATAATTTAGGTAAGACTGTACATGGCTCAGAGCCATCAGTAAGGAAGATGGTCACTCTCCCGGGCCCACAACCAAGAGCAATTCAGAAGAGACTGTAGAATGGGTGGTAGCAGTGCCACTTACCTACACAGCAATGAACATGTCATCAGTTGCAGGCATGAGACCTGCTATAGTTGTTGTTTTTCTTCTAGAGGACTTGGGCTCACAATCTCCTGTAACTTCAGCTCCAGTGGATCCAATGATCTCTTCTAGCTTCTGGGATCCCCAATAGGCATGTGAAAAATACACATGCAGAAAGATACAAAAACTCAATATTAAAAATAAAAAAAAAATAACTCCTAAAAATCTTCCAGCAAAGATATGTTCCTATTTCTATGAATAAATTTTACTCAAAAGTTGAGAAATAAGTAATGATAAATTTACATGTAAGTACTGAGATGACAGATAAATCAGGAATAGCTTATAAAATTTTATGGTGCCATAATAACTCTGATAGCAGAGCAACACAAACGTATTATGAAATGAATTCCATGCACCAATAATCCTCATGAATATGAATCAAAAGTTCTAAACAAACAATAAAAAAGACAATATACACAGACCATACACTGTGTGTCTTAGGTAATCAAGTTTAAGTTAACATTTGAAAAATCGACAAAATTCACTTGGCTCCTTTACAAAATGATCCATGGTCACATGTTTCCTATTGACACAGGTTCATTGCTTTGTTGGAAGGTAGGCATCTACTGGCAGAGTCTCTCAGAGTGAGCTAGAGAACACTCCCTCTCCAGGAGAGGTGTAGGTTCCATGATCTCCTTTGGAAGGACAGAACAGATTCCAAAGTTGTGAGGTCCTACAAGCTTTGCCTGCTCCGAGCCGTAGGGCAGTGACCAGTGAATCATCCCGCTGGCCCCAGTTTCCTTTGATAAAAGGAAAGTAATATCCTTATAATCAGATTTGCAAAGAACTTGAAGTAACATGCTAATGGCCTAGTTCAACATTTTAAAGTATTCTGTGTTACAAATGGTTAAAACATGTCATTTTGGCTTCATCGGGGAACCAACTGATTTGGATATTTGACAGCCATGATTCCATGGAGCGCTCAGTTATAAATGAGCCACAGTTGTCTTTGAAGGTTGCTTCACTTCTTAACACCTGCTAGCAGATCTTCAGAACGAGAATTACAGTTAACTTACTCTTCATAAAATCTCTGGGAAGACAGACCTGAAACTGGCATGCAAGTTTTCTTTGAGGGGATAACAAGCATGATTCTAAAATGTTGCTGTTATAGCTTCTACAGCTTTTCATATTTGTATTAGGACTATTACATTAGCTCTACCATTCCCTGTTTCAATGAGAACTGTCCCCCACCATAGGATCGGGTACTTGAACAGTCGATCCTCGGTTGGTGGCTCTGCTGGGGAGATGATACAGCCATACTGGAAGAATAGAAGCGTGCTTTGAGAGATGGCTGAGACCACTTCTAGTTCACTGTGTTTATTGTCTAAGAGGTGATCTCTCAGCTTCATGCTGTGGTCATCTGCTGCCATACCTGCCCCAGCATCATGAACTCTCCTCTTGGAAATACAAGCTACTTCTACATAAAGAATAAGGTTTCTATGTAAACTTTATTCACACTGCTGACAGTCTGGAACAGGATTCATTCACTACCCAAATCCAGTGAGAACATGGGTAATCATCATTCTGTATTTAACCTCAACTTGATCACAGGAGAACAAGCAGAAGCAGGGTGGGAAGAGGAGGAGAGGGAAGGAAGAGAGGGAGGAAGAAGAGAAAGATGGGAAGAGAAAGGAGGAAGAGAAGAATACTTTGCAAAGCTGTGGAGAGAATGAGCTAGTGATAGTACAGTTGTTTAAACATAAGGGACTTTCTAATCACAAGATGTGAGTTCAATTCTGACACCAAAATTTCATTTATTAGAATTATAATGCTGGTCTTTCTACATCACCTAGTTGATGCAAACTTATAAACTAAAAGTAAAGATGAATTTCATACATTCATTGTCATTAAAAATTAAAATGTATACTTGTTTTAGAATGCATGCTAGAATTATTAAATATTCAATAAATGATATGAAGAGCTCTATTCATTATAAATATGCTGATTCTTAGAAGGTACCATGGGGAGATCTGATAGAAATGTGTTTGTTCAATAAAAATTGAAATCTATTGTGTATACAATAGCAAGATACATTGCAGTGAATCACAAATATTTAATGTTCAACTTTGGGTTTTAGTGGCTTTCCGTTTTGTTTATGAGGACAAATCTGAAGGCTCTTAGGATTTTTCATTCTCTTCTGAGAATGTGTATAACTATATTTAGATTTTCACACATATATAGAAAGGGGCAGTTAGCAAGGTCTTAGGAGATCACACACTCACTCAATTACCATCGCCCCTATTCGAGGATGATAATAACAAAGAGGAAGTCTGAGAACCTGTCAAAAGCACACCCACAGCTTTGGCCTCGTTTACCCTGTTTCCAATGTGTTATATAATATTTAATAAAAATATGATCATACAGTGGAACTGGCACTCAACCTAACATTTACCATTTACCTCTCATAATAAAAAAAAATTGCCCCAAATTTTAAATAGCTAGAAGATGATGTTTTGATTGGAACACAGGTCTTTATTGTTCCATATCTCCTTATGCAAACCTCAGATAGCCCACTGTGAGAATTCTTTCTCTGGTCTCAAGTTCTCCATTCTCATACAATGTCTAGAGAACTTCAAGAACTTCTCACAGGCCACACACTTCCCTAGGTGAATCCTAGTATTAAATGTTGACTCCAAGAGTGAGTTAATCAGTTTCCTCTCTTCACAAAATACAGAGTAGTCCCTAGGAAATCAGTCAGTGGTGGGTTTAAGTATACGTTTTGAAATTCAATGGACAGTTTGGACAGCTTGGAGTTAGATTAATGACTAATACTAGTGTATGATGCTTGTATTAGACTGTATGAGTCACGCTGTATTTGGGATCATTTTGAGACTGATGGGCTTAAAATGCCAAAGGATGATAATACCAGAGGCCACCTCACCCAGTATCCTAGTAACATATCATCAAGGCAGACAAACAGAGAACAGCTCTCAACCGTGAAAGAGTCAAGTCATAAGACCACTACTGGTAAACATTAAGACATTCCCCTTACTGCCAAGAAGAGAACACAGAGAATGGGGGCTGGGGAGGGAATTAGTGGTGGCAGTGTTCACTGGACACCAGGAATACAACTTCAGCCAGCTGGATCCTAGCAGGAAGATGGCTGCCATGCCAGGCTCCCAGGATGGAAATTTGCATGTAGGAGATTCATTTGGCAGGAGTTTCAGGAAGAAACCCCTGCAGAGAATGGGGGATGCAGGATTACACAGAGATGAATTCACTTCTGATGGAACTATCATCTCTAGACCTGGATAGCTCCTCAGAGAGGTCTAAAATTGGGTTCAGTGCCTCTGAATATTGTCACTCACAGAACTCAGGGTGTCTCTAGGAAGTGTATTTAGTCCTTCTGGAGTCAGCTTCCTTCAGTTGCATACAGTTCATAGTGATGGACTTGAAGTTGTTATCAGTCAGTGATTACAACCACTGGGGCACCTTGTGCCTTCATCCTGAGGGAGACCTTGAATGTGACCCTCAGTAGCCACCTATAAAGTTATCTGTTTCCTTCTAAGGGCTCTATAACTCTCTATCCCAGGAGAACCTGAGCAGGGATAGCATTTTTTAAGGCTGAGGATGTTCATTCCCCTTCATCTCCTTTATGTGCACATATTCAGAGATAAAAACATTTTTTGAGACTAACAAGTTATAGGAAAATTTCAGGAAAGGACAAGTGTGAGCTCTTTACATATGTCCTCCTCAAGAACAAAATGTCATGAGATCACTTGGAGATCACAAGGGGTGATAAATGCTTAGATTGGGAAAACAGTTGTAGTCACAAATCACCCTTACTTTCAAAGATTCATGATCAAGAAAGGGAAGATGGGAGCTGAGGAAATGGCTCCACTGATAGTACCTGTCTCCTGCACAATCGTGAGGGACATGGGGCCCAGAGTTTGACTCCTAGCAACCATTTAAAAATACCAGGCACAGCATTATATGTCTGTAATCCCAGAGCTGGGGAGGGGAAGAAAGGTAGATCCCAGAGCCCACTGATGACCGAGCCTTGCTGAATCAGTGAGATCCAGGGTCAAGGATAACTACTGCCTCAGAAAGCAAGACAGAACTGGACTGATAAAGACACTCAATCAATCCCTGATCTACACACTTACACTTACACACACACACACACACACACACACACACACACACACACACATACACAAATGCATGCACAGATGCACACACCTGTATGTACATGCACATGTGCACACAAACATGCACTGGCACACATAAAATATTATATACCAATAAAAACAGAATCCAACAGAAGCACATGAGACAGAAGGAAGTAGAATCCAGTTTCTGGCCAAGGCATACTCAATTTTATAATAAAGGGTAAGAGTATCTATCTTACTTTATTTTAAAATTTGAGGTTCAATTGATTTTAATTTTTAAAGTATATGAAAATATGGTTTGTCTTGAATACTGAGTTTGGGGAATCCCATTACATTTTCAACATCTGATTAAAAGTGTCATGGACTAAATTCTGTTTCTATCCTACATTCATACATTGAAGTTAACTTTGAACATGATTTTTTTTTTTTTTGGAGACAGGCTATTAAGGAATTATTTAAAATTATGTGAGGTCCTGATTCCTAATTCATCCGACCATTGTCTCATAAGTAGAATAGGCACAGGTTGGGGGAAGGTCACAGTGTAGAGTGAAAAGCCACATGAGGACATAGTAAGGTAAGTGCCATGAGCTAAGAAGAGAGACCTCAGAAGAAAACAGTTTCACCAACAAGTGATCACAGACTTCCAGCTTCCAGAGCCATGAAATTCCAGGGACTGGAGAGATGGTTAGGAGCACTAGCTACTCTTGCAGAGGTCCCAGGTTGGGTTGGCAGCACTCACAGGGTGGCTCCTGTTCCAGGGGACCCAACGCCCTTCTTCTGTTGCCCACCCATCTGCACTTAGTGGTGGGCTCCAGCAGGAGAAGTAATGGTGAGAGCTTTCCTTAGAGATGGACACATCAACTGAGTTCAGTACTGAAGATCAAAGGGTGAGAACAGTTGGAGAACAAAGAGAAGTTGAGAAAATTTAAAGGCAGGTTAAAACAGAGAAAGTAACCTTCAGAGGAAGCACCTGAGATGCCGAGAAACAGAGTTCAGTCTATGGGAGCAGACAGACGCTGCAGCTCACTGGCTTTTGATTTTTGACCCAAGACTTGTACTGGTGCACTGGTGCATGTTGAGTAATTTATGCAAGCTAAGATTTTGAGGGTTTTGTTTGTTACCCCCCCCTCTCTCTCTCTCTCTGTGGGGGGGTGGGGGTGGGGGGTGTATACTTATATGGTAGGTATGGATGATTATACTTTTTTGCCTTGCTCGAAAATGATCAAAAGGAAGTAATTTCCTGATCATATGAAAGTCAATATTCAGTCTCAGGGCTAGAGAGATGACCCAATGGTTGGCGTGCATATGACTCTTGTTGTTGAGGGTTTGAATTGAATTCAGTTCCCAGCACCCACAGCAAGTGGCACCAAACTGCCTATAACTCTAGCTCCAGAGGACCCAATGTGTCCAGCTTTGGTGGACACATGCACTTGTGCAAGTACACACGCACACACACACACACACACACACACACACACACACATACACACACCCCAACACACCTGCATGTTATTAAAATTTAAATCTTGATAACATTCCATGCTTCATAAGGGTTGTTTGTAACATAGCTGTACATAGGCAATTCCTGTCTACTGTTACTCTTGTGTTGTAAAGCTTAACCCAGTTGACTCATGGTGATCAAAACTAGGCAGCCTGCAAGGCTTTGGTCTCAGACCCTTCACAGTAACATCCTGATAGTCTGTTTCCTAACTAACTCATCTCTACATAAACATTTATTGAAAGAGAGACAAAAATCAAAAAGAGAGAGAGAGAGAGAGAGAATGGAGGAAAAATGGAGGAAGTAGGAAAGAATGGTAATGAAGGAAGAAAAGAACAGGGGAGAGATGAAGAAAAGAAAAGAGAGACCATGAATACATGGACTTCTTATTTCCCTACTAAGCAGGAAGTGGGAAATGGGGCTCTCCAGTCAGCACTGACAAAGTGACCTTCCTTCCAGGTTGTTCTGGGAGCTCATCACATCCTAACACCACTAAGGGGAGCTTCATGGCAGTGGTCAGCAATCAACTTTTCTACTGTGCTTCCCTAAATCAAACAGGAGGTCTGCATTTAGTTCAGTTGGAGGCAGAGCTCATTATGCTAGGCACGCTCTGCAAACCGTCTTGGCCAAGTGGCTCATTTGTGAGCCATAATGGAGGACTTGGCTCACCAGTGTTCATTAACCCTCTGCATCTCTGTTGACACCCTACATCTGAGTCACACACATACAAAGTTATGGGCTAATCATTAAGACTGAATGAGTTATCACTTCAGAGGAATGCTTCCAGACAAGCGAAAGAGCAGTTACATCCAAATGTGAAGTCATACACATCGTGTAGCTGAACTGATCCGTTCTGCCTGGTGAATAGCATGGCTCAAACATAAGCAATGTGATCCTCTAGAAATGGCGAATGCATTTTAGACATCTAAGCCTATGGCATCTGCCTCTCCACAAACTGAACTGTTGGAGAGACAGAGGCTCTGCTATCCTTCTCTTCTCTACTGACAACCATGGCACAACCACCCAAGTTGATTCCAGTTTATCACCACAAGGGACTTAACCATATGCTTTTCTTAACATGAGATGCTAAAATGACCTCTAATACTTCTCATAAGAAGAAAAGAAAGAAAGAAAGAAAGAAAGAAAGAAAGAAAGAAAGAAAGAAAGAAAGAGAAAGAGAGAGAGAGAGAGAGAGAGAGAGAGAGAGAGAAAGGAAGGAAGGAAGGAAGGAAGGAAGGAAGGAAGGAAGGAAGGAAGGAAGGAAGGAAGGAAGGAAGGAAGAAAGATGCCATTTTTGGAGAAAATCAGAAAGCCTGTGAGATCATATTCAGTCTTGACATTCTAGTAGAATAACTGCTATCCACCCCAAATTCACACTCTGGAATCCTCATTCTCTCGATGTGATATTCTACAGGTAGAACTTTTGGGAGTGAGTCTAGAGATTTTAGGGCTGTAGAAGTAACTCAAAAGTGCTTGCAAAGAAACTTGAGTTCAAATCTCCAGTCCCCATGTAAAATGTCAGATGTGACCACGTGGAGCCCCAGCATTGTGGAATGTAGAGGCAGAAAGTCCCTGGGACTTGCTCAGTGCCATCCTAGCTCCAGATTCAGTGAGAGAATAAGTCATAGAATGATGGAAAAGTCAATTAGACACCCACTTCTGCTGTCAGTGTACAGGAGCATTCATCCATACACATGTATACACATATATCACATACGCACATATATCAGACACATGCATATCATATACACACCGGCACATGCAGACACTTAGAGCTGCATATGCTCAAACATGCACACACACACAAAATATAATAGGAAAAAGAAATGAATATGGAGTATTCTTTAGTGCAATCAGTGCCCTTTCTAAGTAATCACAGAAATGGCTTCTTCCCTTTCTACCATCTTGCATGAAGATGCCTGCTCCAGACAGTCAATATGCTGGCCCCTTGACCTTGAACTTTCTAACTTCCAGATCCTGGTGAAATTACTAGTTGCTGCTGAAGCTGCTGTTCTTGCGGTGTTTTTAGAACAGCAAAACAGATGGATTAATAAGCACACTGCACATATAGCAAGCAGCTTGGGGTTTCAGAATGATCACCTAGTATCTAAAGCTGGCTTTCTTCAGAAATACAGGGAACACTGACTTCTCAAAACTGCTGTGAAGATCACATGAAGTCATCAGAGTCCATCTCTTGGCAGAGTGCCTGGCACACAGTTGCCCCACATGTGTGAATTTCCTTCTACACAGTCTTTGGCTATTTTGGCACCAGAATACGACAAGTCCCCTGACCTTTAGAAATGATCGTTGTATGATGATTGTAAGAATACAAACATGTGAAATATTATAAAATTGAACAGGCATTTGCTAGGTTTTAAATACATGCATATTTGTGTTGCAATCGAGGAATGGAATGGGAATTCTCTAGTGTTTGTTTGTCTGTGTGTTTGTTCGTTTTAGACTAATTATCTGGTGGACAAAGCTTTAAGACTTCTTTTTTCTTGTCTGCATCAATGAATGGCAAAGCAGTTGGCAATTGCTCCTTTATTCGACCTCCACTGGGGCCAGATAATTGTTTGATGTGATAAAGGGGAAGTTGCAGCAAAACATGGCAATTCTAGAGATTCTGCCCCTAGGGAAGAGTTTTCTTTCCACGTTTGTGATTTTTCTAGCACAAAGCTCTCTGGTTCCTTCCTCCCGTCACTGAGTGCTGCTGCAGGTGACACAGTCACGCATGCAGTCTCTGCTTCTGCAGTACTGTTGATGTGCATGGAAGCAGTTTGGAGAGAACCTGAAGGATGACATAATCCTCACGATATGAGAGCTATATGCATAGACACAGACTGAGGTAGCTGTCATTTCATGTATCTGTGATAGAATACCACAGCCCAGGAATCTTAGTCACTGTTCTACTGTTGCAAAGAGACGCCATGAGCAAGGGAATGCTAACAAAAGAAGACATTTAACTGGAGGCTGGCTTACAGTTTCAGAGGGTCATTAGTCCATGACATCATCATGGTGGAAGAAGACAGTCCTGGTGATGGAGCAGTTGCTGAGAGCTTCACATCCTGATCCAGAAAGAGACAGACAGACAGACAGACAGACAGACAGACAGACAGACAGACAGACACACAGAGAGACAGAGACTGGGGCTGATATGGGCTTTTGAAACTTCAAAACATACCCCTAGTGACACTCCTCTTCCAACAAGGCCACACCCTCTACTCCTAACAGTTTATCAGCCGGGATCAAGTATTCACACATAAGAGACTATAGGGGACATTCTCCTTCAAACCACCATACTGGGTAACTAACAAAGAACAGAAAGCTATTTCTCATAGTTCTGAAGATTGAAAGGACCAAAGTAAAACTGTCACATATGGAAAAGGAACTGGGACTAAGTTCCCTCTGGACCTTCCTTCAGACACTAAGCCACTCAGAAGGCAGGACTCCTGAGTCTTAATGTCCTGATCTCGTGTCCAAAGGCCCTGTCCCATGCCATTGCTACAATGGTGGTTATGTTGCAATGTGTGATTTGAAGGAATTTAAAGACTGCAGTTGTAACAGAATCCCAAAGAGAACATTTCTGTAAAAGAAAAGAAACAAACTATTAAGTCTGGGAAGAAAGCAAACATCATCCTCTTCACTGCCCTGGGGCCAAAATATATAAGATGGAACACTCTAGAAAGAGTACATAAGTTCAAAAAACAGACAACTTGCAGTCTCCATCCACGGCTTCCTCTGCAGTCCATGAAGCCCAATGAAGAACACTTTCTGTGCACAGCGCTTGACAAGAATGTAAGCCGGATGCCACTGCCATGTGTGTCTGCTACAGTGCTGGGGAAGCCTAGCAGGAAGATGAAAAGTTTGGTATTTGGAGCCAGCTTAGAATGCATAGAATGAGCCCGCATCAAGAGGCGAAGGAGAGAGAGGAAGGAAAGGAAGACAAGAAGAAGGAGGAGAGGATGGGAGAGGGAAGAGCAAGGAGGGGAGGTCAAAAAAAGAGAAGAAGAGGAGGAAGGGGAAAGAAGAGAAAGGAGAGAAGAGAAGAGGGTATGATAAAGACAAAATATTTCTTTAGTTAAATGACACTTCTCAGGTTTTCTTAACAGTAGTGGGGTGGAGAAAGGAAAAAAATCTGCTGTAAAATTCACCATGTTCTCAGCAACTATTTTTGCTTGGCTAATACAGTAATTTACTCCAGGTAAAATCCATCTTTTCCACAGACACAGCTTTGTTAAGTGTATCCAGGGTTTTGTGCTATTTTGGGGGTGTGCCAAATTTCTTCTAGAAGAAAAATACAGGGAAGGTAGTATATACTGACCATTGGGTGGTTTGATGATTATGCTGAAAATATAAAATTAAAAAGAAAATCACTCTGCAGCCTGGATGAGACATGGTGGCCATATGCATCTATAATCAATGAATTTATGTTAATCGTTTCAGAAGGACCATTGTTGTAAGCACATATGTTTTAAATACCCTTTTGAAACAAAACTAAAGCAATTAAAGTGTAGATACATTTTTTCCTGATATAAAGTCATACATAAAGGTTAAAAACTGTGGTTCTGGGGCCTGGTGTTGGTTCAGCAGTTAAGACTGCATGCTATTCTTGAACAGGACCTAGGTTCAACTCTTAGCTCCCACACGGAGCCTATACCACCTAAACCCTAGCTCCAGGGGATCAGATGCCCTCTTCTGGCCACCAGGTGCACTACACTCATGTTCACCTAGCCCCCTCCCACATACACATACATGCACACACAAATAATTTCTAAAGACGAAAATAAATGGGATTTGGAAACAATATAGAAGAGCAAGGAGTCAGATTCTGTGTGCCAAAATGGTTATCAAGATAAAGTGAGACAATTTGAAATTCAAAAGAAAAATGGCTATAGGAAGTATGTATGCTACCCCAGAATGGCCTCTGTACTGTTTACCACTTTTCTAACAATTTTCTTGTTGTAAGACTTTTTTTTAAACCACTTTTGTAATAAAACAGAGATGTTAAAAAAAAAAAAAACAACCATGTTGGGCAGAGAGAGAGCAATTTGTTTTCTTTAGACAATAAGTCACATAACAACTCCCAAGCAGTTTCTCTTTTGCCAGACCCAGACTAAGTATGGCTAAATGCTTCATGCACTGAATTTTCAAGAGAAAAATTCTTAGCTCTGTTTTATAGATGAGGACAGGGACTCGAGAGTCTGCAACAAAAACTACCAAACTAAAAGGGCACCGCCAGGCAGGCCAGCCTCATCTCTATGCTTGTTTTAAGTTTGGTTTGATTTTCGAATGTCTCCCACAGCTTGAGTACTTGAAGACTTTAGCTCACAGCTGTAGTGCGGTTTGGGGGACCCTATAGAGATGGGGCCTAGCTGGCAGAAGGAGGAATGTGGAAGACTGTATCCCCACTCACCCCCTTGCCTCCTGTCTGGTGCTTGGTTCACTGAGATGTCACAAAGAGCTGCCACACACTCCTGCCAGTCCAGAGGCTACCACAGCCCTTCTCTCCTGTGCTGAACAGCATCTCTTTAAGCCAGGAAACAAAATGAACCTCTCTTCCCCTAAATTACTCCTTCTCAAATAGTTTATCACAGTGACAAGAGAAAGTAACCATCAGAGACGCACGGCCGGGCAGGCAGCACCCATAGCCATGCAGGGAGCACCAATGGCCATGCAGGGAGAACCCATGGCCATGCAGGGAGCACCCACGGCCATGCAGGGAGCACCCACGGCCATGCAGGGAGCACCCACGGCCATGCAGGGAGCACCCATGGCCATGCAGGGAGCACCCACGGCCATGCAGGGAGCACCCACGGCCATGCAGGGAGCACCCACGGCCATGCAGGGAGCACCCACGGCCATGCAGGGAGCACCCATGGCCATGCAGGCAGCACCCATGGCCATGCAGGCAGCACCAATGGGTTTTCTTTGCAAAGTTCGTGTTCTCTGCAGAACATCATGGGTCCTGAACAAGATGGAGAGGATCCACAGAGAGTCACAAGAGCTTTAGCCTTGGTGCTACTTTCTCTAAGGTTAGTGAAGAGCGATTAAAGCCTCACATTTACAGCACACGCCAGCAATAACATCATATTGTCTTTGCACAAAGTTTTTCTGACTTCTTGAGCTTCCTGGTGCTCACAATATGCAGAGCAGAGAAGGTAAACTGAGTCAGCAGCAATGGGTCTCCACAAGCCCCAGGCTGCCAGCAGCCTTCTGGAAGGACAAACTGGTTTTGTATCAATGTCTAACCGGGTTCAGCAAAATTGTTTAAATTTCTTCCTAAAGAATGGCCTCTGAAAAGCCAAGTTTATGTCCCTATTTATATTATTTAATACCAAATACCTCACATAGCCCAGACATCAGTGCACAGCATCCTAACAGAGGAAAGTGCTGCCATCCCGTTTTCTGGCTTCTCACTATATGGAGATCAGGGTATGTCTGTAAGGAGCAGCAAGCACTGGAGTGGCCTTCCTTAGGAGAGGAAATTTGCATCAGCTGCTAACCAGCCAAGTGTGTGTGTGTGTGTGTGCGTGTGTGCGTGCGTGCGTGTGTGTGTGTGTGTGTGTGTGTGTGTGTGTGTGTGCATGCTCAAGCACTTAAGAGCAGAAGAGCCCTGTTCTTCATGCCTTCTCCTTGTAAGAATCAAAGCTGATGAAAGTGGGGAACATCTGACTCTCAGCAGCAATTTGCCCACATCTAACCTGTGGTTCTTATGACAGGAAAAAGAAAGGCAGAACACATAATCAAAACCACCAGTGAGTAGTCTGTGTCCATGCAAGTATGTAAATGTTGGTGTGTTTGTAAACATGTGTGTGCAAGTGTGTAGGCAAATGTGTGTGTGTGTGTGTGTGTGTGTGTGTGTGTGTGTAGGTCAAAGGTGGATGTCTATTGTGTGTCTTCCTTAGTTTTTGACACAGGGCCACTCGCTCTGTGTGTGTGTGTGTGTGTGTGTGTGTGTGTGTGTGTGTAGGCCAAAGGTGGATGTCTATTGTGTGTCTTCCTTAGTTTTTGACACAGGGCCACTCGCTCTGTGTGTGTGTGTGTGTGTGTGTGTGTGTGTGTGTAGGCCAAAGGTGGATGTCTATTGTGTGTCTTCCTTAGTTTTTGACACAGGGCCACTCGCTGAGCCTGCAGCTCTCCCATTCAGGTACAGGAGCTGCAGGTACAGGAACTGGCCAGAGAAAGCACCATGTATTCTCTGTTCTCCAGCTCCTCAGCACAAGGAAGACAGGTGCATTCCACCACACCCAGCTTTTCTACTTGGGTGCTTGGGATCCACACCCAGGTCCACGTGCTTGTCAAGGAGGCGTGTTAGTGACCAAGCCATCTTGCCTACCTCCCAGAGAATACTTTTTACCCCGATAGCTTCTTCCTTGACAATGCATTGCTTGAGAACCACGGGGTAGGTAATACAAACTCCCTGCACGCCTCACTGTATGACCGTGACACTGAAGCCCTGCAGATGCTAGGCTGAAGACATCATTACCATTCATGTTTAAGAAACAGTCTCTCTTTTTATATAGTTCCCCAGCTTTGATAAATTGCACATGTAGGGGTTTTGTTACTGTTGTATATTTTATGCAGAGGTCCCCACTCTCTGACTTGGGGACCAATAGGCAACATCTACCACCAGCATCACTTACCGCCAGCATCATTTACTGTTCCAGCTGTCTCTATCATCAATCACCTTATCACACATTTCAGAGAGATTCTGACGGGAGACTTTCATTCTGCTCCCACTCCAACCCTCCTGTCTCCCTTGAAACTGCAAGGCAGTGGTCTGTGAGTTGTGAGGGGGCAAGCTCAGGCCTAGAAAGGGGCAAGATAACAAAGAGGCAGAGAGAGCTTCCTCAGATTCTTAAAGATCTTTCAAAGAGCTTCTCTCTCCTCAGTTCAGGTTCTTGTCATGGCTTGATTAAGAGTTATGGAAGGGTTAATGGGAAGGAGCACAGGTGACGTTTTCTGCATTCACATCTAGCCGATTTGATGGCAAAGTAAGATGGATGTGATATTACTTTCCCTTGATGACACTATCAGTGGAGGGAAAAAAAAATAAAAAACAAGCTTGCAGGTGTTTACTAAGACGCTGACTCTGCAGACCCCTCACGACCCTAGTCCATAGCTCTAGCATGTTATGGCAAAAATCTGAGTCTCAACGTTGGTTTAGTTTTTAATGTGCAAATTTGTTTCATGATGGTTGACTGGTTAGCTCATGGTTCTTGGGTTCTTCAAGTTCAATATTTGCCAGACAGTCATGCATGGTATCCAGTTCATCTGTTTGTATACTCTTACCAAGGATGCTTTATAAAACATCAAAAGACCTTTTCAAAAATATAAAAATAGAAGTTAAATTGGTTCATTTTTTCCATTTTTTACATTGGTTATTTTAATTATTTTCATTTCAAATGTTATCCCCCTTCCCAGTTTCCCCTCTACAAACCCCATCCCATCTCATCACCCCTTGCCTCTATGAAGGTGGTCTCCCACCCACCCCCCCACCCCCCCTTGCCTCTATGAAGGTGGTCTCCAACCCACCCACCCACTCACCCACCCACCAAGTCTTGCCTCAGCACCCTAACCTTCCCCTACACTGGGTCATCGAGCCTCCACAGGACCACGGGATTTGTCTCCCAGTGATGCCAGATAAGGCCATCGTCTGCTACATATTTACCTAGAGCCATGGGTGCCCCCATGTGTACTCTTTGGTTGGTGGAGCTTTGGGGGAGTCTAGTTGGTTTTGTTGTTCTTCCTATGAAGTTGCAAACCCCTTCAGCTCCTTCAGTCCTTGTCCTAACTTCTCCATTGGGGTCCCCGCACTCAATCCAATGTTTGACTGTATGCATCCACTTCTATATTGGTCAGGCTCTGGCAGAGCCACTCAGAGGACAGCTATACCAGGCGCCTGTCAGCAAGCACTTCTTGGCATCAATAATAGTGTTTGGATTTGGTATCTGCAGATGGGATGGATCTCTAGGTGGAGCAGTCTCTGCATGGCCTTTCCTTCAGTCTCTGCTGTACTCTTTGTCCCTGCATTTCCTTTTGATAGGAGGAATTCTGGATTAATGTTTTTGAGGTGGCTGGGTGGCCCCATCCCACAAGCAGAATCCATGCCTATACACTGGATATGGTCTCTACTAGTTCTATCCCCACTTTGTTGGGTATTTTAGCTAACACCTCTTGGGTATCTGGCACCTGGAACTTTCTAGTGGCTACCCCTAATTCCACCTTCCCCATTGTTACACACCTCCTTTCAAATTTCCGACCCGCTGTACTCCCCCATCTGCTCCCATATCTAAACTGGTGTCCCCTTTCCCCTTCCTTCTCCTCTCTCCCTCCCAGATCGCTTTCTCCCTCTACTTCCCAAGACTATTTTCTTTCCCCTTCTGTGTAGGACTGTAGAATCCTGCTTACAAGAAGTTGTCTATCTTCCTTCTCCCTACTGTGCATCCTGAATTATTGGATCGGCCTTATTCTTGTGTCAGCAATGGTATCTAAACTTCTCGATGGGAAGGTAATATCTTAGGGAGGATGGGGTAATGGCTTCATTTTACAGATGAGGTAACTCAGACTCTGAAGAGTCATAACACTTTGCTGAGGTCCCATTAACATTTGACCAAGGTCACATGGGGACCTTCTCAGAGAGATATTTGGAGCTCACTCCTGAGTCCAACAGTTCAGAGCTTCCAGTCACTCTCATGCACATGACAATGTTCCTTGCGATCTCCTTTCTACACAGACCTGTGATCTGCCTTAAAGCCCTATTACCTTAAGATTTAAACAAAGGATGAGAAATCTAAAACTATAACATGTAGTCATTTTTACTTACAAGCCTGAATCCTAGCATTCAGGAAGGGAAAGAAAAAAAAATTAAGTGTTTGAGAACAGCCCAGGCCACACAGCAAGCTCCTGCTCATGTTGTCAGATAACAACGAATAGCCATGCAGTAGCCAATGATATGTTCTGTGCTTATGCATAGTAAGATTGCTTGTGAAAGTTCCTTAAAATCTATTCTAGGAGTGTCATTGCTTCAAAATGCAAAAGCTTAAAAGCATGAAGGCTGTTTTCTATCTGTGATTTGAGCAAGAAAAATGGGAAATGGTCAAAAAGAAAGTTAAAGAATTATAGAAAATGTTAAGGGGACAGACAGTTTGTTTTCGTAATAGTAGTTTAAAAAATATCCATGCATTTACCGAGGCAATGCAGCTAAAAACAGGCTTCTGTCAGGAATATGTGCAGGGAAGAGACTATCTGAGAACTGAATTTAAGATGAGGCTGGGGACACAGAATGAGAGGCTTGTACTGCAGACAACTGCCTCACTAGAAAGGAAGACAGATGGGGCCAGTGGCCTAAAATGTGATAGAGAAAGATGAAGAATACGAATGAGAAAAGAGGAAATAGCTGCAGCATACAGACGGAACCAAAAGAATGGGCGAAGACATGTCCCATCCATTTCCAATGAAAAGCCGTTGATAATGAGAGCAGAGAGAGTCCCTTCCCTCCAACCCCTTACCAGTGCGGACAGTTATTTAATGCAGACTGACAGGCAGGTCAAAAGAAATGGTAAAATCCTTAAAGCATTACTGTTGAGTTCGGGAACATGATTAAAATGCTTGACATCAAAACTATATTTAACGATGTTCAGCATGTTTGGAATATTAAAGGAAAAAAGTCAACATATACCCAAAAATGAAAATAGTAATTGGATGCCTTGAATTTCTTCTGAATATTTAAATTATTTAGATTATAGCCCTGTGAGAAAGCACTGAGGGTATTAGATCCAAATGGCAGATGTTTATGCAATCCGGTCCTCAGTCTACCCGCATCTGAGGTGAAGGGAGATGGCTAGATGGTCTGAAATTTCCTTCTAGTTTTGTGGTCAACTAACTGTGTGGGGGGAGATATATGTATAAGTAATGATCATAAACACAACAGAGAAAGCCATTTCTATTTCCTCCATAAACACCATCCAGGGGCTACAAAATGCAAGGTGTACGTCTGTTGTGACTCGGCCGTTTTGTCTTCATGAAATCCCTTACAATGACTCTTCCCACTTTCTGATAAGGTTCCCACATGTTCAATTCTTTGATGGAGCTTCAGGTCCAGGCGGCATTAGAGGCACATATAAGCTTTGCAGTACCAGCCAGGGTCCTGCACTGAGCCATTAGGTGACTGCACGGTTAGGACTGCACTCTGTACACTGCTCCTTTTGGTTTCCATGGTTCCCCGGGCTCCACTGCATGGGACTTGATGGCCCCCTCTTTGGTGGTTTTCTCTGCCCCTCTTCAATATAGTTAATGGCATATAAACTTGAAAATGTCTCCTGTTGAGGTGCTATGGAATCACACACATTTCCAGTGTCTCATCTGAAGGACTTCCTTCACAGGGGCTAGAATTGTGTCTCAATAAAAAATGGAGGAAGGGTGGATTTGATCAAAATAAATAGTCTGCAACTATGAAATTCTCAGAGAATAAATGAAGAACTGTGTGCAAAAATAAAATTATGGAACTCAAAATTTTCCAAACATAATCTTTAGGCTGCTGATAGCAAAATAATATGAACACAAACTTGACATTTTATCAGATAACATAATTCTATGTTCACATATATATATATTCCATACATTGTATTTCATGCATCACACAAACACACACACACACACACACACACACACACACACACCACAAATACACACACAGAGTAACAAATGTCTGTATTTATACATATATACATGTGTTAATAAAATAGATGTGTGCATATGTATAGTGTGATATTATATGTGCACATAGACATGCACAAATGAATGAGAGTGTATAACTTTTGAAAGTAGGCTAATACTTTTTAATGCCTTAACTCCCCCAATAAGTTCATGGATAATCTATCAAATTAAATAAGCCACGGGCATTTCAACTGGCCTCTTCTTCCTATTGGAGTCTCCCGAACACTCTTCCCTGCCACCTGTCCTGCCACCCTACCACCCTGTTATTTTCCTTCTCAATAAGTAGGCATAAAATATAAGAGCATAAGTAATTCACACTTATAGCACAAATGATTTGGTGGGGAAATGAAAGGAGAGGAAAGACAAATGAATTGTTATTTGCTGGCACTTTTAGCATACTCTGAAATCATTTTGCAACATCTTATGCTTTGTGTCATTTCATTCTTTAAGCCTGACATGGTTGCCATGCATTCTGGCTTCTTATGTGTACCATGGTTACCAGGTACTGTGGCTTCTTATGTGCACCCTGTGCACCCCAGGCCTCTGCTTCATTCCATTTATCTCACTTTTTTCCTGGTTCTCCTTGTAGATAGCCTGCCTCCCGGGCTTTCCTGGATCTGCCCTGGCTTTCTTCACAGCCACACTCAGAACACATTGCAAAATGTAAGTGCATAATCCTGGCTGTTCTGTCTTGGTGTGTGAACTGCACAGCAAGATTTGACCTCAATTCTCTCCTTCCCTCAGGAGTTGAATTCTATTGGGATTCAGGCCTGGGCTTCAGAAGACATGGCAACCTTCCATCAACCTTCCATCTCTCCAGCAAAGCCATTTCCACATTCCTGACCTTACCCAGCCCTGGTAACTGTCTAGAGGCACAAATTGTCCTGGCCAAGAAGCCTCTTCCAGGTTAACTGATCTATCTCCCAGAGTCATGACAAACTTGCAAATCCCAAGTTCAGGAACCCATCATTGCTGCTGAGGTTCAGAGTTACTTGTTATGCCACTGTAAATACTTGTGTGTGTCTTCTCTAGTCTTCTCCTCTGCCATCTGCCACAGCCTGTTATTACTTTCTTCATTTTCTCACACATTAACTGATCACATGCAAACATGGACAGTTGCAGTATTTGTCTTGTGCTTTGTCAGTGATGGATACAGCTAAGGGGCTTTCTGAAGATCCACTAAATACGTGCACATATAATTGAAGAGATGAGCACAAGCAAGGCAGCAGTTCTCAGCCTTCCCAGTGCTGCAGCCGGTTAACACAGTTCCTCATGTGGTGGTGACCTCAACCATACAATTATTTTTGTTTCTACTTCACAACTGTAATTTTGCTATTGTTATGAATGATAATGTAGATAGCAGTGTTTTCCACTGATCTCTGGTGACCCCTGTGAAAGGGTTGTTCGATCCCCAAAGGATCTTGAATCACAGGTTGAGAAATACTATCCTAAAGGCTCAATAGAAATAACTGATTTGGGGCTGGACAGATGACTCAGTGGTTAAGAGCACTCACTCAATTGCAGGGGATTGGATTTGGTCCCAAGTACCTTTACCTAGAAGCTTATACCTTCCTGTGACTCCAGCTCCCGAAGACCCTGATCCTATGCCCTCTTCTGGCCCTCTTGGGCCCTGAACTCCTGTACATACACAAATACTCAACACAAATCCACACGCACACACACACACACATACACACACATGCACACATATAAAATGCATGTACACACACTCATACATAATCAAAGAGACATACACACATATACACACACATACATGTATACACACATATGTACACAAATTCACATAGACACATACTCTCTCACACACACATACACACACAGGTAAACTCTCACATGTGTATATACACAGACACACACTCACTCACATATACATACACACACAGAAAGACATACATAATCTCACACATATTTACACACATACAGAAGTACATACAGTACACACATGTACATATACAGACACACCTATAAACACACACATAAGTACATACAGGCATATATACAACCTACACACATGTACAAACAGACACGCATCTACACACTCAGACACACAGGTATACATAGTTTTAAAAATCATACACATTTTAAGAGAAAGAAATAACTAAGTATAATTTCTGGTCATTTTCATAATTCTACAATTTATGTTGACTCTCTGATTTCAAAGCAGATTACCAAAATCTATTTTCCACCTAAGTTTTAAGTCATTTTTTGCTATTGTTCCCTAGGTTTTTGGATGTTTTGGTAGCATCATATTATTAAAAGAACTCTAAGAAATCTGCATAACCAAAAACCAACCAAACAAACAACAAAAACAAAATCCAGCAACAATCCAGCATTCCCTTTTTTGTGTTCCTTTTAGTTACTGTATTTCAATTAAATTTATAAAGATCACAACATGAGATTAAAATATACCTATCTTCTATCTGTCTATCATTTATCTAGCTAGCTACCTACTTATCTATCAACTCTATCATCTATCATCTAGCTACCATTTATCCATCATCTATTATCTATCTATCTATCTATCTATCTAGCTAGCTAGCTAGCTAGCTAGCTAGCTATCTAGCTAGCTATCTATCATCTTTCTATCTTCTGTTTATCATCTATCTTTCTATTTATCATCTACCTATCTATCTAGCTATCATCTATCCCAACCATAGCACATAGAGATTTTCAGTGCTGTCTCAGAGTTTATAAGTTACTGGAGCTGAGTTGGTGCTCTACACATACATCTCTGACCCTCTTGAAGGCTGACATGATAAGTTGAATATAATCATCTTCTCCTTCTTAGGTAGAATCTGTTTTGGCTTTAGAGCATTAGCTTCTAGAGGGTGATGAGTATCCAGTGACCAGGAGGCCTTGAACTAGATGGTGAGGCAACATCTTTATCAATTCAGTAAGTGCCTGATGCATGGAATCCAGTACAGACACTGTGTTCCCAGTAACTTAAAAGTCCTCAGTGTAGGTACTCTTGAGTAACCCCATGACCTATATCCTACTTTCTTGCCTTGGGGTGTAAACTGAGTATTTTGGTTTCTTCTCTTTTGCTGTGATAAAATATCTTAACTAATGCCATTTAAGAGAGACGGTGCTTATTCTGGCTGACAGTTCCAGTGCAGAACTCATCACAGTGTGGCCCTTGAAGCTGCTGCTCATACCACTTCCACAGTCAGGAGGCAAAAAAAACGATGCATGCTACTGCTCAGCTCCCTTCTCACTTACCCAGCCCAGAATCACAGTCAGGGGATGGTGCCACCCACAGTGGACAGCTCTTCCCACCACAATGCAACATAAATTATCCCCCACCGACATGCTCAGAAACCTACCTCCTGGGTGACTCTAGGTTCTGTCACACTGGGCCTTCCCCCACTCTGTACCAGCAGGTTCTGCTATTTAACACGTTTTCTGTCTTCACATGCACACACTGTCCTAGGCTTCCACACCTTCTCTTCTGCTCTCTGCACTTATCTTTTCACAACATTTCACTACAATTTTCTAGGGTCTAGAAATTGAAGATGTGAGGAAAATATTTTCTTAGCAAGTCCTTAGTAGATTCTGTCTTCATACAGGTAACATGAAGAGGGATGGTCACCTTTCCTACAGATTCCAATATTTTAATCATTTCATAGCTCGTGTAAAATGTGTGAGAGGTGTATCCTCTTTGTCCCCCTCCTCACTCCTTCCCTTTCCTTCCTCTCCTTTCTCCTCTTCCCTCTCCTTCCCTCTCTCCTGACGGAGTCTCACATAGCTCAAGCTGGATCACCCACTGCATCATCTCACAGAATAGTCACTGTATTATCAACAATGACCTGGAACGTCTGATCTTACCAGAGCTGTCTCAGAAGTGCTCTACTTACAGGCGTGACCACCAGTCCTGCAGCTCTTACATAGGGAAGATGTTTAACAACACTGTGGAAAAAAGCTCCTTTGTCTGTTGTCCATGACTTTGTTCTTTACATCATTTTCCCCCTCTGCTTGAAATATCATTTCTCCTGGTTCTTTGGTCTGTTCTTATTCATTAACCAGAATTTAGCTTATTTCTGGCATAACTCCTGAGATTTATTTCATCACATCTCAATATAGTTCATTATTCCTTCATTTTACTCCCTTAATATTTTGCATTAGCAACCTCAAGAGAGTTTTCACACACACACACACACACACACACACACACACACACACACACACACACACGTGCGTACATGTATGTCTGTTTATTCCTTATTGGTGTTGAGTACTTGATAAAAGAAACAGAGCTTTCCTTTCTTCCTATATCCAGTGCCAACCCTGACCCAGCATTTCTCTCACAAACACTCATTTTAATGGAATTAGCATATTTAATTTTATATCTTTAGGCTCTGCTCCAAACACAATTGTATTAGGTTTGAAGCTTTTCTATGCTGTTCTTGATTGTATATGTACTTTGACTGAACTGGATTGTTCATAAAGAACATGACCATTTTATTTTTCTATCCTAGAGAATCTGAATAGTAATAATTATTTCATAGGAGTATCATAAAAAACAAATGAGTTGAGTGGTAGCAGGTACTTGACACAGTTCCTGACTATGTAACAAATGTGAATGTGTGTTAGCAGTCCCAGTGCCACTGTCACATTATTATCAGTTTTAGCTATGCACACATTAGGTAGCATAGCCACCTGTGCACACATTACGTAGCATGTATGGAGCTCTGACAGCAATATGTTGTCTCTTGTTATGACTGTCACTATCGCTGAACATGGTATAGCCTCAAGGCCAATCACTCTGCCAATTCATATGAATTTCTTCAGCCATCAATTAGTGACTGAATGTCTATTGCTCTATTAATATTTATCAAATGAATGGTAAGATGAATGAAAACTGTACATATTAAAGCACTGAGAGACTTAGAGAATATTAAGTCTCTTTGGTGATTTCTGAAGGCGTATGAAGGGATGTCAGTTAGGACTGGGTTCTGCCATTTCTATTCTTAAAATAGAAAAACCATGAGTATTATGCTTAAAAAAAATAAAATAAAATAATATCCAGTTTCCCTCAATGATTCTTCTTTAGACCCCCAAGACACAAATAGCATATTCTGCCAACTACCTTATCTTTCACAAGTCAGAGGCCACTGTCATGGTTAACTTCAAGCTCACATTCCTCATTCTCAGGGAGAGATATAGCAGGGTACATGATTACCATCAGCTCTAACCCCACACCTCACTCAGAGAATCCCAGTGATTATAGATGAGAAGCTAATGCCAACTAAGTCCTTGCAGTGACTCTCAGCCACTCTCCTTTCTGCTCTTATGTGACAAGTGGCTCCCAGACAGATAGTCAGGTAGACCCAGGCTGCCCTTCATGCTGTCAAGAAGCAGCAGCCTCCTGCTGGTTAACAGCTGAAGCCTTGCCATCTCATTGAGAATATCATTCCTTCAACCCAGAGCCTGGACTCTTTGAGAGCCACATTCCTGCTGTGAAGAAGGCTGTTGTAAGATGACAGAGATCTGCTGTGGTCCAGGTATCTGGTTGTGATGGAGTTCCATCTGTGAGGTGCATCTGCCTCCTTCCTGCCAGACACCAGACATCCCTTATTGAATGCAAGAAAGAAGCCCAAAGTCAGCTGTAGGCCTAGTTGACACCTTGTCTCTCTTCATCCAGTGCTTCTTAAATTTAATGTTAGGACCATCCTTGTTAAAATGCAGGTTCCAAATGAAAAGCTCAGGGTTCAAACCTGAGATACACATCTGTAACAGTTCCTAGATGCTGCTGATGCTGCTGCCTCTGGCCTAAAGAGGACACCAAGAAGCAAGGATTTTTAAAAAATCATCATATCTTAAATGCCCACTGACTCTCAGGTTTCAGCTCTCATGACTCTTCTCCATTATTTCCCAAGTGAAGCCGAGATGTTTTTTTCTGACCTTGCAATAACCATACTGTCTGAAAAAAGGAATCTCTTTTCCCTAAACACAATACTTGTGATATTCGGTGGTTTTGAAATACAAATACCTTGAGTTAAGTTTAAAGAAAAGAAAAAAACAAAACAAAACAAAACAAAACCATAGGAACCAATTATTTAATTTACTTACTAATTATCAAGGCAATGGACTGTTCAGTTGTGTTGTGATTCTGAGGTGTGAATGTTCCTCCACAGACTCATGCATTTAGCCACATGATCCCCACGCTGTGGCGGTGTGGGGAAGGGTATAAAATGTGGGGAATGTGGGACTTACTGGAAGAAGTGAGCAACAGGAATGGAGCTTACGGTTTTAGTGCTCAGAGTGACTTCCTGAGTGTTCTGTTTCTTAACTGCAGACACAATTTTAGCAGCCTCCTTACGTTCCTGTCATCCTCCTCCTCTGCCACAATGGCTTTCAATTCACCATTTAGCCCAGGCTGGCCTTGTGTTCACAGACCTATACCAGTCTGTGTTTCTCCAGTGTTGGGATCAAACCATGTGCTGTCACATTTGGCTTATATTGATTTTCTATGCTGTGCCAAAGCCTCTAGAAATAGAGTATATAGGACAAAAGATGGTAAATGCCTCAAAATCAAATTTATTTTAAGTAGCCAATTAATTATTGAATATTCCAAGATGAACAGGCAAGATTTCTTTTTCTTCAAGGATTTCACAATATCACAAGATGAATGAGAACTTGTGAGAACAGAAGGAAAAGAAGATGCATCTCAGAATGTTCTGGAACATAGTGAGGAGACTATGCTGAGAGGTACGGAACAGAAAAGAAGGGGATATCTTTTGTCTCTCCTAGTGTGAGACAAGTAATAGCACCAATGGCACCAGGTTCACTTTCATGAACTTCAGAGCTTGGCACCACCTAGCATAACAGAGTTTAGGGGCTTAACTCTCTAACTGTGGAGAATAGATCACCAGGGTCAGAGTCACTTAAGCCATGAACTTGAATCTACATTCTTACAATGTCTCCAAGTATTGCACAGTACTCTCCATGAAAATACAACCTGCCATCCTGGGGGGGAAAGCTCATTTGTCAAATGTTGAGGCAAAGGCTGTTCTAAAGAGAAGAGAAGCCTTCCCTCCTGCAGAGAAGCCCCATATGCTGTTAACTCTAAGGCTCCGGGATGTCTCTGAATCTAAGCAGATTCACTAAGCAAGCATTTCCCTCCTTGAGTAAATACCAGCAGTGAGAACTGTTGGGAGACACCCTAAGACCAGCCAACCCCCCTCCCGAAAAAGATAGAGACTAGTACCCAGACATGCCAAGCTGCCTGGCAAAAGTGGAGATCAGATGAACTGCCTGGAAAAAGCAGAGATCAACCAAGGTGCCTGGAAGAGGTTAGGACTGACTGAGCTACCTGGAAAAGACACTTTTTGAACTGTTGAGCTGCCTACAGGTTTTATAGTGCATTCTGTGTTTCCAGCTTTCATGAGCTGTCATCACCCATGCAGAGTGGCCTTGATGATACAGCTGTCTCTGAGTCATTTCTGAGTCATTAGTAAGCCCAATAAAGCTCGCTGGTGCACTAAGTTGGACTTCAATGGCATCCATACTTTGTTCCATCATCAGTCACTTACCTGGGGTACTTATCATTTTTCCCCAGGAATAGTGGGGGCATGACAGAAGGCAATCCATATATAACTTACAATCTGGGCAATGCTCCTTTGGAAGGTATCAAAATCCATACAGCAGGATGGTGCTTCCCCCTTTTCTGCATGGCACGAGGGAGTCCCCAGTGGGATCATTTCCTATCCCATTTCGACTGCTGTTCTCTGAGATTTCTGTCCTGTCAAGCCCTCCCAACCCTGGACTCTGACCATATTCTAGAGTTGAGTTTTGTGATGGTTAATCTTAACTGTTAAATTGATCCAACCTAGAATCCTGTTGCAAGAGAGTCTTAATGAGAAATTTCTAGATCAAGTTGGCTTGACTGTTGACTGATGTGGGAAGACCTAGCCTACAGTGGTTGGCACCATTCTGCATGCTAGGCCCTAATCTGTATGAAAACAGAAGGTGAGCTCAATAAGGCAGCCTCAGTAGGTTTCAGCCTCGGTAGGTTTTGCTCTCTTTGCTTTGGCTGTGGACATGAAGACAGGTTATATGAGTTCTGGCTCTGACTTGCTCTGAGTGATTAAACAAAACCTGGAATTGTAAGCCAAGTAAATTGTTTCTCCCATTGGGTGCGCTGTTCAGGGTATTAGTCATAGCAACTGAACTTAAACTAGAATGAAAATATTACATGAAAAAGTGTGATGTGCCAGCTGGTGCAACCACAGGTCATCTGAAGAGCGTTCCTGCACCGAGAGCTTCAGACCCCTTACCTTCAACGTTAGCTCTTCCAAATGGCAAGATCACATAATGTTAAATTCCCAGGATGAGCTACTATAACTGGACTTAGTCAAGAAAAAAGATCTAAAAGATCTTTGCTAAGCGTACACATCTGTCTCAGCATGGGGATCTCAGGACAGGAGTAATAAACCAGTAGTACCATCCTCAAGAGGAAGTTGACCAAGAGGCTGATGATTCTCAGACGACAAGAATCAGTTGTACAGCCCTTCGTTTTTATGTCTGGAGCAGGACAGGCTGGGGACACTGGTTCTCATAACTGCAGAACCTTTGATAACAGGCTCAGGATAAGCTTTTGCCTCCTAGGGTTTGATTCCAAGTGAGTTAGTATACTTGCATGGTCCTACTCTTGACCATGCAAGGGTATGAGCCAATGGCAGGAGGAAGGGTTATTCCTAGGCGATAGGTCACATTAGCATACTGTCTTAGGATTCATTTATAAAAGCACACTTTGGTTCTTTTCTTACTTCCAGACAAAGTTCCCTGGGAATTGTTAGCAAGATGTGCCAGCAGCATGTTTGTCAGACTTCAGGTGCCCATAAATCCAGCAGCCATAAAGGGCTCCTTCCACTCCAAACACATCTCTGTGAATGGCCCAGTTAAAAAGCAAACACATTGGAGGGAATTAATAAAAGCAAATTTTTGGTTTTTACTGCTCACTCCAACTCTAGAGAGCAATGTCTTTTTAATTCTCCCACAGTAGCTTTCTTAAATCACCCCAGGCTTCCATCAAGAGTTCTGCTGCTGCTCTGGACAGAATATTGTTAGGAAACAAGTCAGCCTGGGTATTACTGCCGAACACTGTCCCTAGCTTGCATTTATATAGCAAAAGGCTTGTAGTATAATTACCTACTCTTTCCTATAATGAGCCGGATGATATATGCACACACACACACACCTAAAACCACCCTGACTGCCATCTATGCTGATGAGAACAATTGATAAAAATCAGAAAACCACCAAAACAACTTCACTTACATTCACTGAAACCCATTTTGGGCCACAGACAAAACATGCTTACTGGCCACAAATAGGTTGTGCGTTTGGCATAAGTGCCATGATTTCACACATATGTGATCTTATCAAGGTAATCTGTATGCAAAATCAGTAAGCAAGATGCTGGGAAATGTACTTAGAAAATATAGATGGGATTTGGAAGCTGTGGTTGACTTATAACACAAAATTCAAAGCCCACTAAGCTGGTGGTGAGCCAAGGAGCCCATCTTCACAAGGATAGCCTACAGTGTGTCTGGTCAGTGGTCCAGGTTGCCGGATATCCTCTGTCTATTCTCAAAGGCCTCACACACATGCTGTGCCTGTGGACACAGGTTTCACACACCAGCTGTCACACTGGACTCTAACTTGGAATGTGTTGCAGATATGAACACCCACAAAGAAAGAATTCTCACATTCTGTAGTAATTGAAGTCCCAGGGATTGCCAGCCAGCTCTCTGCTTCTGGGGCAAGCTTGGATTTGGCATTCTGTTTAACTCTCTCCTATGCACAGCAAAATATGCTGCTGTTTTTTCTCTTTTTACAAATGTGTGTGTGTGTGTGTGTGTGTGTGTGTGTGTGTGTGTGTGTGTGTGTGTTTATGTGTGCCCTGTGTATGTGTACACATGTATACTCAGGTTCACTTGCCCATGGCTGGGCATGTGAAGTCTAGGATACAGGTCAATATTAAGTGCTTTATTCTATCTCCTTTCACTTTAGCTTTTGAAACAGGGACACTCACAGGCCTTAAGATAGTTATTTCAACTAGACTGTCTAGCCAGCAAGCCTTGGGGGCCAGCCTGTTTCCATATCCCAACACAGTGGTAACAGACACATGCCACCACCCAGCTCTTACACAGATGCCGGGATGTGAACTCAGGACCTCAATGTTCACATACCAAGCACTTCATCCACTATACCATCTCTCCAGTCCCTGGCCCTGTGTTGTTTGTTTGTTTGGATTTTGTTTTTTTATAATGATATTTGCAGAACAAGCTAGAACTTGTGGACCTTACATTCTTTTTATCCTTAAGAAAGCATATTTATGTTGTAAAAAAAGAAAAGGGCACATAATCTTAGTTGACAAGAAATTTCCTTCCCAAAGAGACGAGAAAATTACAGAATAATATCTATACTTAAGATGCTAAAAGTAACCAAAGCCCAGTTTGGTGGGAGGCAAGACTTCTCATATCTTCCCAAACACCCGCAGGGAAACATATCATCGCCATCCCTGATCAGAAGAATCACTATAAAGCTACAGTGTGCTCAGAGGTACATTTCTCTGAGGACTTGCCCTTTGAGTAATTGGGCAAACATGTTCCCCTAAAAGGCCAAAAGCATTGACTAGAGGGATAGTTTCCCCCACTGTCATGTATATCAACCTCAAGGGGACTCTGCACGCTGTGACACGCACCCCTTCTGACAATGCGTCTCTAGGGTGACTTTTTGCTGAAGTTCTTTCACAAAGCTAGTTTGAAAACACTTTTTTTTCTGGTATTCTGCTCCAGGGAGACGGACTTACCCCCTTCCAATATGCTGTGAGTTTCTTTGGGTCTGACCTTGGGTCTGTATGAGGAAGTAAATGCCAATAGGACAAACTACTATAATTCTTCACTCATATAGGGGCCAGGAAATATGTGGTGTAGAACACCATCCTCGGGGCAAAGTGACCACGGCATCAGATCAACTGTGCCTGCTTGCACGACACCATCATGATCAGGCTTGTGGAAGACTGTTGGCAAGGCTACTGGACCCTAACCTAAGGTTCTAGTCACTCCTCTGGCCATTTGTATGCAATACAAATCAACTGCATGTGGTTTCAGGATGTCCTGGAGTATAGGCTGGGTGGGGGACAGGATTAGTAGAGAAGGGTCTTTACCTCTGTGTTATGGGGAATCCGTCATGTGTTCTACATGGATACTTTCCAGTACAGCTGTTTTAGTGTCACCCACATTCCTGCCAGTAACCCCTGACTCATATTCTGTGGGTAAGGCCCAACAAACTCATTGGTTCCCTCTGGTGATCTTCTGTGGGGCTGGACTTTGGTTTATCACTAGGATATTGTGAAGAAAGAGAAACATAATAAACAAGTCTCATAACCTGAGATATAGCAAGGTGATCTCGAGCTAATCCCATACAGACCGGAGCCTCAGTGCTCCAATCTGTAAAGTGGGCATGTAACCTAGTGCTAGAAAGGCATGAGAATCACAGTTCTCGGCTTTTGTTAAGTGTATATAAAATGATAAACCAGAAAATCAAGAAGGAGCTGCTGCTCTGGACGGAGGGATGCACTTCTGGAAACTTGTGATGGACAACAGCAACCAAGTACTCTTCTCTAGAGTTGAAGCACTGAGATTTAGGTGTGAGAGTATACCACAACAAAGCTATAATACTCTTTTGGCTTCAGCCTGGCTTGAGAATAGATTAAACCATGAGCTTATGTGGATTTAACATAGTCCTATGGATATCCCCAACCAAACTAGCTATGTCTGTAATAACAGGACAAAGAAAGAACTCAGAACAAAGTTATATGAATTGACAAGACAACTCACTGGATTTGGGTTATAAACTAAATACTCTCTATCGCAGCCTGAAAGGACAAGGACAAGGAAAAGGACAAGGACGAGTACGAGAAGTATAAAAGTATAAGAGTATAAGTATAAGTATAAGTATAAGTATAAGTATAAGTATAAGTATAAGTATAAGAGTATAACTGGGACAGAATCACCCTGGAATAGATGTAGGCTGACATGTCTGGGACCACAAGTGATGGTCTAATGACCCGGCACCCTCCCCTTTCATGAAGGGATGCCAAAAAGCCTGGATCTTGGGGTCTCTAGTCAATAGTCACATCATCTCTGATTAAGTTGACATTGGCAGTGGCAGTGCTCTGTAATGTGTTTATTCTTAATCCCACCTTTGAAAGGAGAGTGTGACTGTCTTACTTTCAAGAAGGGGAGCTGAGATAGCAAGCAACTGGAGCAACTGGGAGGCAGAAAGGGGCCCACTCACAGTGCTGGGTCTGGATTTTGTCTGGCTTTGGGAATAACATCAGCAGTTCCAACACCATCATCCTTCTTAGCGCATAAAACTTGGTGACTTCAGCAGCAAACCACCCAGGAGGATGAGGACAGGTGGGACCAAAGCTTTACAGATTTACTGTTGCCATTGGCTTCTTTGGGAACTTCATAGATGCATTTCCTGTACTTTGAACTTATCTTTCTCTCACACTTTCCCAACCTTTCCCAAACCCCTCTGCATCATACCCCCTAAACTTCATCTTCTTTATAGCTTTCTTATAGCCTTCCTACAGCCATGGTACAAAGCTGATGGGCTTGGCTTTAAGCTGGTCATATTCAGGCAGCCACAGCTGGCCTGAGGTCACTGCTGCAATGGCCATCTCATATCTAGAAGACATCAATGCACAGCAGTCCTCCCCTTCCCATGGGGTTCAAAATCTTTCCACCCAATCTTCCATAATTCTTTCTCATGTGAAAAGGTTTCTAAAACACAAATAACACTACAACTTCTGAGAGGGCCATCTACCAAAAGGTTAATCATGCATTCAGGGAGGTGTAGGACATTCTTTGTTTTAGAACTTCAGAGATCCTGTGGCTTCCTGAGAGCTGTGAGATTAGAATGAATGTTCTCAGACTGCTAAAGGGAGTAAGGTCAGGATCACAATTCCTGCTGAGTTAGCTCTCAATCCCAGCAAACCCTGGCTGCAGAATGAGTGGCATTAGCAGCCCTGCCAACAGTGGGCTCAGGGATTAAAGCTAGAGTATCTGAAAGGAGGGGCCCATGGGAAAGGCATTCCAGCCCTGCTGGGCTTATCTTGGGCCCCAGATTCCTAGACCCACTGCAGCCTGTAGCACCTCCCAAAGAAGGCTCAGTGGCAGGAACAGGCAGCCACCTACCCTAGCCACAGGTCGCTCATCCCTCTAGCTCTCTGCCTATGGACTGTCAGTGCCCAGGCCTCTGGGCTCAGAAAATGGTCTTTTCAGAAAACAGTTCAAGTTGTTTGAAGGGACTTTACACCAAGCAGCCAGGCTGTAGTTTAAAGAAAGCCGCGCTGTCATAAATATTCATAAGTTCCATTAAGTTATATCTAGAGGTGGAGACCTCCCNGTCGCTCATCCCTCTAGCTCTCTGCCTATGGACTGTCAGTGCCCAGGCCTCTGGGCTCAGAAAATGGTCTTTTCAGAAAACAGTTCAAGTTGTTTGAAGGGACTTTACACCAAGCAGCCAGGCTGTAGTTTAAAGAAAGCCGCGCTGTCATAAATATTCATAAGTTCCATTAAGTTATATCTAGAGGTGGAGACCTCCCTGCAGTGGGGCTATTGTTTTGGTCCAGGTAGCACCATGTGCCCTCATCAAGCAGAAATGCACCAGAATCTGTTAACACTGTCTCCTAGGAACTTCCCCCTGACCATCTGGTATGTGTGCACACCTCCAAATGGTTCTCTAGCCACTGGAGCTGAAGAGTTGCTCCAGCTTCTCAGCAGGCTCCCGCTTGTTCACCGTATGCTGAGAACGGATCATGGAATATATCAAGTCATTCTAAAATCCTAAGATTGAAATTGTATGCTTTCATGTGTTCGAAATTCATCTTTCCCCTTTCTTCTTCTCTCTATTTATTTCATAAAATTATCACGAATGAGACTTGAGAGTTGGAGAGCCAGAGTAGCAAAATTCAACAGAAAAGAAGCTAGAGAAACTTGACTGAGTGGTCTTGGGCATGCTAAACTCCAAGGAGAAACTTGTCTCCATCTGCTAAGGGCGATTAATTCAGTTCAATTTTGGACCACGGACTCCTAGAAGAATAAGAACCAGTGTGATTCTTTCAGGATAACATTTGAAATGTAAATTAAGAAAATATCTAAAAAAAAAAAAAAAAAAAAGAACCAGTGTGATTGTGGACACATTTATCTTAAACTGCAGTGGGTCAGAGAACTATAGGGCAATGCACATAAGAGGGGAACATATGTATTACCAAGATGAAAGTGTAGTCCAAATAGAGTCTTTTTCAAAATAAAATGAGACATTAAAGATTATTAAAGGTCATGAAGTATGAACCACATATTTTCACCTTCTTTTAAAATATTTATCAGGTTTAGTTGTTGTTGTTGTTGTTGTTGTTGTTGTTGTGTGTTGATCTTTGTGTATCTGTGTATAGGCATGCTCTCTGGCACACATGTGAATGTGACAGAACAACTTGTAGGAGCCTGTTCTCTCCTTCCACCACATGGGGTTCTGGGACTCCAACTCCCAAGGTTGGAAGGCTTGGAGCAAATGCCTTTCTCTACTCATTGAGCTATCTCACCAGCACTGTCCCCTTCTTTCTACAGTAAACTTTAACTAAACCACAGAATACCAGTTTAACAGCATATTCTACAAAGACCAGCAGGGAAAGGAGACAAGAAAGTGGTAGAGAGATTTCTACAAGATTCTGGGAAGCAGAAAACTTCATAGAAGTTTAGACTTGCAGCTAACAGAGTAAAGAAAGTGAAGGAAAAGCAGAGAGAGGCCTCAAGGGTGGAGGGAGCTCATCTTCGGCCTGAAAGCATGGAATGGGGAGGATACAGCTCACAAGGAAACCATGAGTCTGAACACAAGAAGATTCAGAACTAAACATCAACAAAGGGAGTCTCAATGCCATTGTCCCTCTTGACCCAGCTGAAAGGAAAGACTTCTAGCCACAAGTATAAGATGTTCCCAGGGAAATCTCTCAGATGATAACATTTAGTATGAGCTCACTTTATATGGTTTTCTGTTCTCCCAACCATTTTCCAGTTTAGCCCTAGGACACACAGGCCTGGGCCTAAACACAGAACTCTGAGCAAACACTTTTGTCTTACCCTCATAAAAGATAAAGTTGTAAGATGGATAATACAAACAATGGAATTTTCAAGATGCAAAAACTAGACAACCAATCAAACAGGAGAATTTAAATATCAACAAACTCAGGGAGATGCAGAAGACAGGAGTTATCAAATGAAAATATAACAAATTAAGAATTAAAATCGTTTCATCCCATGAGATATGAAGAGGCAGCAGGCAAGCACAGCTGCTTCACAGAGGAGGCAGGGGAAGCCAGATGTTGGAGTCTTATACTGTGGAAGTTCTTTAAATGTTTGAAAGGGTTTCAGCATACACCAGCTGATATGAGACCCCCCAACACACATACAATAGAGGACTTCCAGGTCTCTGTTCATTCAGAAATGATGCACCTAACCCTCAAGAGACTGGAGGCTCCAGGGAATTTAGAGGTCAGGAATTTATGGGTGGGGCAGTGGGGGCATCCACATGGAGATGGGATGGGATGGGAAGGAGGTGTAGGATGTAGAGCAGTTGGAGGGTGGATGGAGAGGGGTGGGGAATTGAATATGGAGTATAAAAATAATTTTTTTTTTAAAAAGGAAAGGGTTTCAGGTTTGAGTTAGTGTTGTTTGCTTGTTTGTTTTGATTATAGAATCTTACAAAAATCCAGAGAGAGAGAGAGAGAGAGAGAGAAAGAGACAGAGACAAAGACAGAGAAAGACAATGAGACAGGGAGAGGGCATGAGAAATGCCAGAGTCATATATGACACACCCATGAAAAGATGGTGGGGGAGGAGCACAAAGGAGGAAAGAAAAGGTGAGGGAGAGAAACAAGAAAAAAATTTCCAAATTTGTTTGAAAATGTTATAATGAAATCTAATTATTTGTAAACTAATAACTTTTCATTTTTAACTTCATAAAAGAATAAGGAGTTTCAGGAAAATATCAATAATTTTAGATGAAGATTCCAGAATAACAGAAATGGAGAATTTTAAAGAAATATAGCAACAACAACAAAAACTGTCAGTAGGTAAATGTGCTTGCCATTCAAGCCTTCCCATCTAAATCTCATTCCTGAAAGCCATGGTAGAAAGAGAGGACCAACTCCTCAAAGCTGTTCTGTGACCAGTGACTATCCATACATATCACACACACACACACACACACACACACACACACACACACACACACACATATCCCAGAAGGATGGAGAGGACAGTCCTTAAAGACTTCATAGGTGAAAGAAAAATTGCATCTTTTAGAAGGAGCTTTTCCACAGCACCATAGGAAACTGCAGAGAATGACACAGCACTATGACATCCTGACCTCAACTTAGAAGTCTTACTTAGCCAACTCCTCAGTAATGGGAGACTTATGTATAAGGACTTCACCCAACTTTGGCTACTTGATATAAGATCTTTCCGTCACAAAGCTCAAAAGTACAAAATATTCTTTTGTGGGCTACAGTGTAACGCTGTGCAGATTTGTAGGTTACTTCTCTTACTTAACAGAAACTCTCCACCAGTGCACTGCTTGGGTCTTGTCGATTGCCAGTCTGTGTGTGTTTGGGGGAGGGGGGTTGCATACATGTGGAAAACAGAGGTCAACATAAGACATCTTTCTCAGTCACTCTCCACCTTACTTTTTTGAGTTAGAGTCTTTCATCAAACCTAAAGCATGTGGATTTGCTAAAATGGCCAGCAACAGAGATCTTGTGTCTCTACCTGCTCAGCACAGGAACTACAGGCATGTAGAGATGGGCTTAGCCTTTACAAGAATGTTGAGGCTTGAACTTGTATCTCCTGCTTACATAGCAAACACTTCCTCTTACAGAATGTGCCATCTAGCTGTCCATACTCCACTCTTTGGGTCTGTGAACCTATTTTAGGTATGCCCAAGAAGTGAGGTCATATTTGTCATCCTGTGACTGGCATAGTACACTTACCATTATACCCTTAAAGTGCATGCACAGTAACTAATTAGTGTTCTCTCATATAACTGTATTTATAGATATACACCCATATATACACATGTGTGTATTATAGTATATGATAACACACAGGCACACAATTCTGTCTTCTAGCTCATTTCTCAATGGGTATCTGGGCTATTGCTGCATTTGAGATACTGTGTTACATACAGTGTTGTGATGAATAAGAGTTGGCTAAAATTTCAATTCTTTTGAAAAAATAAACAGAACTGAGATACCTGGGTCATCTAGTAATGCTATTTTAGTTTCTGAAGTATCTGTATGTTGTTCACCACAAATGTTGTACTATATAACATTGACCAAAACCACATGTAAAAATTCTAATTTCTCCACTATCTAACCAGTGCTTGCATTTTCTTTCTCTTTCTTTCTTTTTTTAGTAACTACTCTGACAGATATGAATAAAATTTCATTGTGTCATCATCACTGTCACCCTCCTCCTCTTCTTCCTCCTTCTCCTCCTCCTCATCAATTATCATCATTATCCCGTATAAGATCTCCTGTATATTAGGAAAGAGATCTGTTATTGAACTACATGCTCAGCCTCCTGTCTTACCATTGTGTCTGAGATATGGTATGTTTGAGTTGCTAAGACTTACTTTGAACTTCTGTAGCCTACGCAGGCCTTGGACTCCTACCCCAATCTCAAGAGTAGCTGAAATTACAGACAAGGCCCAGATACTTGGCATTCTCTTAATTACTAATGACACTGAGGATATTCATAGAACTCTATGGAACAACTGACATTTTTTAGATATATCTATTTAAATTCTCAGCATCACCATTTTGCTTTCAATACTGGGGATCAAGCCAAGGCCTGTGACTAGGCAGGCACTTCAGAATGAGCTGAATCATCTCCCAGCCTACCTGTCCATTTTTGTACACTACTATTGAACTCTGTAAAAAGAAAATAAGGAAAACAATACTGAGATGATTCAGTGTTTGCTAACATGACACAAGATAGGGTCATCTAGGAAGAGGGGGGACATCAATGAGAAAAGGTTTCACTAGGTTTTCTGTAGGCAACCTTCTGGGGTATGTTCTTGATTAGTGGTTGATGCCCAAGGGCCCAGCTCACTGTGGGTGGTACCTCCTCTGGGAAGCTGGTCCTGGGGTGTATAGAAAAGCATGCTGCATGAGCCATGGGGTTTATTTAGCCAGCCAGTAAAAAGCACTCCTTCATAGCTTCTGCATATTTCACGCCTCCAGGTTCTTGTCTTGAATTCCCACTCTGATTTTCCATTTCCTTCCCAAGTCACCATGAGCTGTAAGCTGAAGGGAACCCTTCCTTCCCCAAGTTGTTTTTGGTCATGGTGCTTATCACAACGACAAAGAGAATACAATATTTAAGAATCATCTTAAATAGTGAATAAAGAAACTTTTCCTGAAGTCTATAGAATATAGATGAAAGAAATCTCAAAAGACAAGCTATGCTCATGAGTTGAAAGACTTAATATTGTCAAATTCCTGGTTATGAAAGCAATATACAGTTTCCCAGAAACATTTTTTACAGGAACAGATGACTCAATGCCACCAGGTAGCAGGAACCTAATGCCTGAGGAGTCAAAGCAGTCTTGAAATGGAGCAAGGTGAAGACCTTGCACATCCAAGTCAATTCTGTTGCAGATTGGCAGGAATAGAGGCGTGGAGCAGAGGCACACATGCACAGTGGCAAAATAGAATGTAGGCCAGAAAGAACTCAGTTACATCTTCTCAATTGCTCTTCAGCAAGAATCAGATCGCATAACAGAAAAGATAACCTCTTCAACCATCAAGGCTTAGAAAACCCAATGTCTACTGTCAAACAAGAGAGACTGGATCCTTATTTCATGTAATATTCTGAAGGTAGCTCAAAATTGATTCTGAGCAGGAGCAAATGAGCCCATAATACAGAAATGCTAACATCTAAGTTCTCAGAGAAATCATACATGCTTTCCCATCACCAGAATTCCATGCACAGGACATGGAGCGAGCATCCAACAAATCTCAAAACAGAGCAAATGGGACCTCACTGATTTAAAGTGCTCTGTATAGGAGAGATGCAACCAACAGAAGGAAAACGGAAGAAGCAGGTACTAGACATATCTAAGAAGGTGTTGTGCTGAGCACACTAGTGTGTGCCTGTGACTCCAGCCTTTAGGAAGGCAGAGTCAGGAGGATCAAGAGTTTGAGGCCAGCCTTGGTTACATAGTAAGTTCCAGAGTGGACTAGACTAAGCCAAATCAGAATAAAACAAAAACTAAGGGGCTGGTCTCTAAAATACAAAAATGAGTTTTTAACAACAAAATGTCCCATCTTGTCACATATTTTATAAAGAAATTACTGGAAGATATGGGTTTACCACATACAAACTTGAAACTAGAAATGTTAGATGCAAAGAGAAGCCGTTAAGAGGACTTCAGGGTGGGTTTAAAGGAAACCAGTTGTCTTGGGAACAAAACAAAAGAGAGTGACTTCTGATGAAAGTGATGTCACCTCTGTAGATCATCAGGACATTCAGAGTTTAACAGATTCATTAGAACATTTGAGGACAAACTTTCAAAGGTTGCATAGAAAAATGAGTGCCTGTGTAATTTAGTAAATGTCAGCTGAAAAAAATATCCATCATCTGAAGAAGAGGATCATTTCATTTGTCAGAATATATTATTTATAGGGAAATGTTAGCCTGCCAATTATGACTGGTAAATGGAGAGGTTCTGAGATGGAGACATATTTGGGGAAAATAAATATATATTTACTATATGGGGAAAGTTTTCAACACTAAACTTGATGAAGAGAAAATTTTCAATCCTGTCATGATTTTCCTTATAAGTAAGTTTATTATAAAAAGTAACTGAAATCTATTCCTATATAGACTTTGGCAATAAGTGGGGGTGGATCTTTCTCAATCCTAAGGAATCATAGATGTCATTAGTTACTTACATCACTTAATTGAAAAACCAAAAACAAACTCAGCAGTTTCATGCACATTTACACTTGACTCCTGGGTGAGTGAGTGGGCATGGCCTTGGTAATTTATTTAACTTCAAGTGCCTTGCTGTCTTCATCATGGCACAGAGGTTACAGCAGTTCCCGTTCCCCCTAGCTGATGGCAAGATTATCAAAACAATAAACGAACATAAGGAGCTCCCTTGTGTGGTTCCTGTACCTCCTGCCTCTTCTGTGCCACTTACCAGCCATCACAGAGAACACACTGAACCACAGCAGGTACCCAGGGTCAGTGTAGTCTGCCGGCTCTTCCCACTCCACACCCGAGAAGCTATTTGGAACAAATACAGCCATCTGACTTCCGAAGCTTAGCTGTGTGCTGAGTCTAGCTAATTCAATAAACACAGCCAATGACAGAATAAAGGGATAAGTGAAAGTATTACACACCTAATACATTTTATAACTGATAAATTACCTCATAAGGAAAGTAATTTTCCAAAGGTCACCCCTACTGAGTACTGTGTATTCTGTCAACAATCTCCTCAACATAAGGGGTCACTTGAAATGTTATTGTGAATGTTGTCTTTTTTAAAAAATACACAAGGTTTTCATTTAAAAATAAAGAGATCATTTAGTGTTTAATAATGTTGCCGTGAGTATCTAGGATGCCAAGATATATGAACTCACTATAATTATTCCAAAGTGCATGGGTGCATTTAGTCCAGGAGAGAAAGCAATGGAAGATTCCAAAGAAATGTTTCCATACCATTAAGGAGAGACTTTTAAAAGCAGGTTCCAGATGCCCACACTGTAAGCTCTAATGCCCACACTGTAAGCTCTAATGCCCACACTGTAAGCTCTAATGCCCACACTGTAAGCTCCAATGCAATTAGTCTCCGTTTAGGCCATGCAGCCTTCCTAACATCAGCTGGCAAACACTCACTTTCAGCACCTGAAGCTGGCCCCATGGGAGCTTGGCTTGCTGTCCTGGGATGCTTTATCAGCATCCTATTTCACACTGTGTGACAGCAGGAAAGTATGGAGAAGTCCCCAGAGAGCTCGGTGTTCACCTTCTCTGAAGCTCAGAAACTCTTCTCTACAGCCCATAGAGTCCATCTTTGGTGATAGCTTTCTTCCTATCTGAATCCATTGATGTCTCCCCAGGTATGGGAGACAGAGTTCTGAAGCTAATAACTATCCGTCACTCCATTTCCTGCACACTGACAGATGAATGCTAAGGCTTAATGACATTAATGTGTCATATTAGAGTTTCCTTAATGTGCCCTAAGGTGACAATTCCATTCCTACTTGACAGCACAGTGGAACCTCCGCTGTCACCGGACTAACCCAAAGCAGATTTATTCTGAAACTTGAAGGCAGCTAGATCTAACTAGTTTTGTAATGTTCTAGAAACTTTCTTTAAAAGACATATACACAGTCCTCTGGATCTCTTGGCTTCTGTGAAGTTAATAGCAAAGACAGAGGGAAGGAAGATTCTTGGGATGTTTTTAATCTGATTCAAAGAAAAAGGTTGGAGGGACCTGCAGGGAGAGTTGGGCTTCCAGAGACAGTCAGGCTGCTTGCTCTTCAGGACTGTTCAGAATAACACACAAAGTGCCCCAAAAGAGAAGTCATTTTCAACAGAGCAATGAAACCTCTCTCTCTCCTCCCAAGCTAAGGTTTGCCTTGCCCTTACTCTGTCCTGTCATGTGTGCATAACTATGCAGTGTGTGCAGGCCACACTGTCAAAATTGCCACGCCCATATTTGAATGAACACGGAGCTGTCCTTTGCCAAACACGCTCACGTGTGCTAGGTTCTTTGCTCATCCCCATGTAACTATGCAGGACGGCTGTTATCGTATGGAGGAGCTTCATAGTCAGGCATGGCTGCATGTGCTTTTAATCCCAGCACAGGGAGGCTGCTAGGACTATAGAATTATGAGTTCCAGACCAGCCTGGACTACATACCCCCTGTCAAAATTATTAATGAATAAATTGAAATAAAGACTATGACCACTGAGCCTGTAGATGATAATACAGATGCAAACATGGGAAAGCCTTTTGCTGCACGCATTTTTCTATTTTTGATGCTTTGACACAACAGGGACTTTCTGGCCCTTAAGAATTTTTTCAGGGCCATTCGATTACTAGAGAGAGAAAAGGACTATAACACTGCCTTATATATACACACCAACCATTCTGAACCCAGATTATAACCAACTTTATTAGGTTCATTAGCACTACCATTTACTGGCCAAGTCATCTCACTCCAGGGTCCCAGTCAACTAGAAACAACTTCCATCCTAACCCACAAGTCTGCTGACAGTACTCAAAACAGCATTTCCTAAACCCACTCCCCTTGCCGCTCCCATTCCTTTCTATAGAAACACACTTTTTTGCAGACATCTTTCCCTGGCTCCTCCTCTCCATTCCCCTCCTCACTCACAGGTTTCTGGCGTAGCTGCTACATGACATGTTCACTCTGAGAACTGTCCTTTCTATAGCACTTGACTTCTGGTTAGTCACTATAATAGCAAGTTAAGATGTGTATTTTAAGACAAAGCCTGACTCAAAGTTATAGTGTTCCTTCATGTCATGGGCTTTACTGTTAGCAGGTCTTAGCCTTCAGCCCATGATAGAGAGATGAGAGAGAGAGAGAGAGACAGAGAGAGAGAGACAGAGAGAGAGAGAGACAGAGAGAGAGACAGAGACAGAGAGAGACAGAGAGAGACAGAGAGAGACAGAGAGAGAGAGACAGAGAGAGAGACAGAGACAGAGAGAGACAGAGAGAGAGAGACAGAGAGAGACAGAGAGAAACAGAGAGAGAGAGACAGAGAGAGAGACAGAGAGAGAGAGAGACAGAGAGAGAGACAGAGACAGAGAGACAGAGACAGAGACAGAGAGAGAGTGACAGGTGTGAGGAGAGGTACTCTCTCTGTCTGAGAATGCACTTAGCTACAACAGACTCCTGGATCCACATTCTTCTCCAAGGTCTCAGCCATGTAACCTGCACTGGAGCAAGAAAGACATCAGAGCCGGATTCTGTCCTAAATGTTGTCAAAGAAAAGCTAGGATAATCAGCTATTGCAAGACAATACAGGAACAGCTAGAACAAGGGTTTCCATTTATCTATGTAATAGTGGTCCAGAAGAGAATCTCGGCTCCTTGGGTGGATGGGAATGAGAAACAGACTAAGGGGGGGATTTTTACAAAGATATCACTTGAATGCCTATTCTCAATGTCTCTTGGGTTGAGATGCAGATAGGTTGGTGCGCATATAAATAAAGTGTTCACTGTTAACAGAGAAATAGCTCCCCCCACCTAACATCCACAGGCTGCCTTCGCAGCATGGTGTTCCATCTTTCTTTGTGGTCTTTCAACATTTCAAAGGTCAATTGTCCTGAGAAGCTATTTTTTATTGTGACTTTGGTGGATATCAAAAGTGAGCTGGGTCAAATGATAAATTACATCTACAGTCAAGTTCAAAAATGTCATAGGACAAAATAGAATAAAATGGAATAGCATAGACCTAGTAAACATGTACAAGTGCTTAGATGTTGATTTGGGGTTGTTTTTATTTTTATGCTTTATAATTTACTGTAATTGTGCACATTTATGTATGGATATGTGCATGTGTGAGCCCAGGTACATATGGAGTCTAGAAGAGGGCCCTCGATTCCTTGAAGTTGTAATGATCGCTGTAAGTCTCCCTATGTAGGCACTGGCAACCAAGTAGAGGTCCTCTGCAAGAGTAGTAGATTATCTTCACTGTTGAGCTATCTTTCTAGGCCCCTTGGGTGTTGTTTAATAAAGCTTATTAGCTTATACATGTGAATACTGAGGCCTGGGAGAATAAGTCTTTTTGCACACAGTTGCCAAGGGAGGAATATGATGCTTTATAAAGATGTCTGACTCAAGTTATATTTGATCTGATAATTGCCCTAAATTACTTCTTAAACTGCAAGCTCTTCTTCAGGTCTAGCTACATCAGTGGTTCTCAACCTTCCAACTGCTGTCACTTTTTAAAACAGTTCCTCATGTGTGGTGACCTCCAACCACTAAATTATTTCCATTGTTTCTTCGTAACTAATTTTGCTACTGTTATGAATCATAATGCAAATATCTGAGTTTTCTAATGGTCTTCAATGACCCCTGGGAAAGGGTTATTTGACCCCTAAAGGGGTTGAGACCCCATAGGCTGAAAACCACTGACTGACAGCATCCCACACCCTTACTGGCTTGCAAAGCAGATCCAGTACAAAAGGAAGATAGGAAAGGGTCGCTATACTACTATGTTAGAAAGATTGTGTACAAAACATTTTCTCTATCCCAGCATGCCTCCCTCCCTTCCTCACTCTTTTTCTTCCTGACTATGCCATTTTTAAGGACTCACCACCTTCTGGTGTTTCGTGGTCAGAAACTTGGGTCACCTATTTTCTGATGAGCCTGAAGTTTGACCCATTTGGGTGCCACTTTCCCCTAATTTGAAAGAGGAACACTACAGCCCATCAACCCCTTAACAATGGCAGAAACAGTTCAATGTTGAGCTTCTTCCAATTTCAATATAAGAGATGCCCACGGCAGCACCAATGAAACCAGACTGTCAGACTGTTTTGTTCCTGGGTCAGACCAACCTTTAAACACTGAAATCACTGAAGTCAGAATGCCACAGTTAAGCAAACAATGGAAACGGGGGGTTCTATTAAATGGAAAGGCAACACAGTGTGAAACAGAAGTTGGTTGTTCCAAGATTGTTTCACTGTCAAGAGTGTTAACAGCAGTGGCCTTCACCTGTCAAACGTGGTTGAGTTCTAGTCTTTTGGTTAACCAAGAAAATCTCTACAGTGTCTAAAAAAATGTAACTGTAGTTGAAAGAGAGGGGGGGATAAAAAAGAATAGAAAAGAAAAGAAAGAGAAAATCTACATGCTGAGTTTGAAGTAGAATGTATTCCATAGAATACACAAGTGAAATTGGAGGACCCAATGTCTGCCTCCCCTCCTGTGGATGTGTAACCCAAGGTCAAACACTCAACCAAGAAGAGGCAGAGAAAAACCAGCCAGGGAGTATTATATTAGCTGGATCACATGGTTGGATAATAAATCAGCAGGAAACATCACTCTTCCTAGAGAGTAGGGTCTGTGAAGAAAAGAACCCACTGGAATTATTCTAAATAAGTCTCCTGAACAGACTTGTGGTTCCCTTCTGCTTCCTTCTCCAAGGCTTTCATTTTAATGTGATCATATTTTTTAGATCGGGGATGCATTAGGGCTAGTTCAGGTCATGATGAGACAGGAAAGAAAGAGAGAAATTAGTAGGCATTGGCCAGGAAGGAAGCCCTCATCCTGTGATCAGCTTTGCCATTCCTGCTGATAGAGTCAAGAACTCTCAGCACCATAGATAAGGCCATTTGCCTGCAGAGATAATCCATGTTTTCCTCATGCATCATAAACAAGGTTGTTGAACACTTTGCTTCCTTAGGGCCAGAGTATTTGTAACCTTGAGGTTTTACTATTTTGTTACTCCTCTGCCATACCTAAATCTAAGCAGCACACCTCGTACGTCATCTACATAACAAGTACACTTACAAAGAGAAATTCTTTAAGGTTAAGAGGAGAATGTAAACTCAATAATATTTCTACTAATTTTTTAAAGTTTTAACTTAAATTTTAAGTTTGGCTTAATCCTTAAACTTTATTATAAATTTACTGTTTGAAGAATATAACTTAGAAGGCTAGTGATCTTTCATACACTTTTATGTATGTGTGTGTATATACATATATATTTATGTGCATATACATATCTATATGTATATGTATACACACACACAATGTAAAGATCTGAGGAGTCCTTTGGTTAACCAAGGAAATTCTACAGTGACTAATGATGCAACTAAAGTAGGAAAAAAAAAGAAAATTCACATGCAGTCTGAAGTAGGAGATAATTCATAGAAAACACAATGCAGCCGGGCGTGGTGGCGCACGCCTTTAATCCCAGCACTCGGGAGGCAGAGGCAGGCGGATTTCTGAGTTCGAGGCCAGCCTGGTCTACAGAGTGAGTTCCAGGACAGCCAGGGCTAGACAGAGAAACCTTGTCTCGAAAAACTAAACAAACAAAAAAAAACAAACAAACAAAAAAGAAAACACAATGCAATCTGGACCCAGTGCCTGCTTCATCTCCTGTAGATGGTGTTCCAGGGGTTCTCTAGGACAAACTGGCTAGCTAAAGCTGTGACCTCTGGGTTCAGTTGAAGGACACTGACTGAATACATAAGGTGGTGAGGGACTGAAGAAGACTCTTAGCATTAATCTTGGGCCTTCATCCATGCACCAACTTGTACAAGTTCAGATACATGTAGGAATGAACACATACACACACACACACACACACACACACACACACACACACACGGGCACATGCACACAGAGAGAGGGGAGAGAGAGGGAAGGAGAGAGAGAGAGGGAGAGAGAGAGAGAGCCCCACCCCAGGCTCCTTCCTCTAGAAGCTGTGCCTTATCAGAAAAGCTAGGATTCTTTCTCTTTCTCTGCACATGGACTCAAGTAGAAAAGCACATGTAAAATGGAGCAGGAAGTTGGCACTCTACAAGTCTCGACAGAAATCTGATTTGCTGACATAGCATGTGGACTGTATGCCTTCTAAACTGTAAAAATAAATAAATAAATAAATAGATAGTGTACTGGCTAGTTTTGTGTCAACTTGACACAGCTGGGGTTATCATAGAGAAAGGAGCTTCAGTTGGGGAAGTACCTCCATGAGATCTAGCTGTGGGGTATTTTATCAATTAGTGATCAAGGGGGAAAGGCCCCTTGTGGGTGGGACCATCTCTGGGCTAGCAGTCTTGGGTTCTATAAGAGAGCAGACTGAGCAAGCCAGGGGAAGCAAGCCAGTAAAGAACATGACTCCATGGCCTCTGCATCAGCTCCTGCTTCCTGACCTGTTTGAGTTCCAGTCCTGACTTCCTTTGGTGATGAACAGCAATGTGGAAGAGTAAGCTGAATAAACCCTTTCCTCCCCAAGTGCTTCTTGGTCATGATGTTTGTGCAGGAATAGAAACCCTGACACAGACAGACAGACAGACAGACAGACAGACAGACAGACAGACAGACAGACAGATAGATAGATAGATAGATAGATAGATAGATAGATAGATAATTCTTTTGCTTAATTCCCCACATCCTTGGTATTTTGTTATGGCATCCTATTAAGACTAAATTTTGATACAAAGAAACAGTGATCTCTGTAATTTACCCAAAAGTATAAAAGCAACTTTGAAACTGTGTATGGATGGAAGAAATCTAAGGTGCATACTAGAAATATGGATATCAAAGGCAGTGCCATGAAAGTTTCAAGTAAAATGAAGAACTGTGTTTGGATCTAGAAGGAGGCTGTCATTTTTTTATAAAGTGGCAAAGAATTTATCTAACCTGTGTCGTAGCACTTTCTGGAAGGCCAAGTCTTGCATATGATAAAATAACTGTATTTATCAGAGATTTCCAAGCCTAGTGCTAGAGATACAGCTTCTCTTCCCCTTGTTCCTGTTCCTCTTATGGAAATGTGAGAACAAGAGGAAGATGGAGACAGGGTTGTTAAATACAAAAGAACAGAGCTTGTGGGCTTGCAAATTTCTCAGACTATCAGCACTGTAAACCACAGAAGAGCTTCTTCTAAAGAGATGATCAAGGAGTCTGTGGTTCCTGAGGTTAATCTGCCATCCTAGAGATACAGACAGAAACATGGATTATGCCAGTAATAACACTCATCTAAAAAGAATAAGACAGGTGGATAGAGTGCTGTCAGAATTGCTGCTACCTATGAGACTACATCATTGGGCTATTTATCTGCAATCAGGCATGAATGACTCTTGAAAGAAGTTGAAGAATGTCCCTGGAGGTCAGTGGATGTCACCAAGGTCACTTGCTTTACACTTCAGCGGTACCTGCTGCAGGGCGTCTGACCTCTCGTTGGCAACTCAGTGGACCCAGAATGAAGAATGGCGAGTCCTCACAGGCAGAGTCTAGACCCAGAAGGGATTGTCCTCAAGTTCTGCAGGCTAGCAGGACTCGCCAAGTGAGGATTCAAAATTTGTTCTTACCAATCATCCTTTGCCTCTTTCTTAAATCTGTGTTTGAAATGGGAATGTCTAGCCCACACTGCTCCTACCACTATATCCAGGAAGCTCCTTTCATGGGTTCATGGTTGATTACTTATTTGTCTTTGTCTAGCCTGGTTGTTTCCAGTTTCCAGTATCTGGTTCAAATAATGAAAGATGCGCACACAGACAGCAAAGTAGCAAAGAGAGTTATTTAAACTCATTGTGAATGTATGAGGTCTATGCATTGTGTGGGCTTTGAACAGGCATGTATCTTATGACTAACAGGCTACTGTCTGAGATGGACATGAATGTGTTGGTGGTATTCGTAGGCAGGAGCTTTGAGGCATAATTGGAATTTAGTTAGGTCCTAATCTGAAACCATCTTCATGGTGGGAAGGTGGCCATTCACAAAGCAGGAAGAGGGTCTCCATTAGAGGTGCAAGCCCAAGCAGCCTGGCTTTGCACTCTCTGGCCCTTGAGACAACAGAACATGGATTTCTGCTTTTTGTGTAGTTATAGTGGCAGCCTGAGGCAGTAGGCGGGGCTTTTATATAATCAGCTTGAATTAATGAGGACAACCTCAGTACCAAGAGCAATGGGCCTGGAATCTGACCAAGAGAGATTCTGGAAGGAAAAGCCACATTCGATGGAAAGACTGTACAGAACCCACAGTACCAGGAGCTTCATCATCTCCTCTGCACTAATGTAAGGATGACTTACAGTTTCCCTTGGAATTTTCTGATCAAGATTCTGATGTTATGGATGCAGGAAAGTGTGCAGTGGTGGAATGTGCTCTACATGACAAGGTGAGCTTGGGGAAAGTCTCCTGGTCCATCAAGCATGGATTAAACTGCCTACAAGGGTAATTCTGGAAATGATCGGGTATGTATGGTTCTTTTGCCCTCGGAGGGTCTAGATATAATGGACTTTGCAACCATGTCACATTACTGAAGTACAATGATAGTCAGGTGGGCTTAACCTCTCAATTCTATTGAGAAACGTGAAATAACTCCCGATGTGACTTTAAGGAAGAGTCTTTAAAATAGATGTGCTTAAAGCTCAGTGCATAGAAGGGCCAGTTCACCAATCGATCTAGAATCTTAGCGCCCTAGATCAAAAGGTCAGGTGGTCATTTGTCAGGAAGGGTTATATTATGCTGTCCCCACTCCATTCACCCTTGCTCATATATAAGAGCTGATAAGAATCACTCTTACCAAGTACAAAAAAACCTGTGTAGTCTTGGGAAGCAAGGAAAGGCATTCTGTGGGTGCACTGTGTATGTGGGTTCAGCCTGGACTCTGATTCTGCCATCCATGAACCTTGTTAGGGCGCATAAACTACTGCAAACCCTCTGACCTTTCGGTGGCTAAACTACAGCTTTGAAGTAGAGCAACTGCCTGTCTTCCATCATTGTCTAGCTTCTTCAATACCAGGTTCAAGGTGGTCTTTAACTATCTCAACTGCTCGCTGTTTGCCCAACATCCATAAACTCAACCTTACTTGGCTCTATCCATCCATCTTAGTATGCATAACAAGCATCCAAAAATAGATGAATCCAGTTATTCCTCCTGTAGGTATTTGTGACAGAGTACCAGACCCACAGGAATGTCTCTCGTTTCTTTCAGTTTTTTTTATTACCATCTATAAATTTTATATAATGTTTCATTATGACATCTTTGCGCATGTATTTAATCCACTTTTTATTGTATTGCTGTCTCATTTCCTCCCACCACTACCCACCCCTCCTCTTCCCAACTGGCCACATCTGCCTTCATGTCCTTCTAGGTTTTTGTTGCCCTATACCTAGAGTACGCTCCAGACTGAGTCTGAATCCATGTGAGGCTCAGCTAACTCTATGTCAATTGTGCTATCTAGTTAGTTAGGGGGTCTAAGACTGCAGCGAGGGACTGGGCTTGCTGGGCAAAACTGATTGCCTGCATAGAGTAGGCAATACAAATAGCTCCACAAGTAAATATTTTTGTTTGCCTAGCAAAACACACAGGAAGAACACTAATGAACTAGATTGTTCCTTAAGTGTTTTTTTTTCCCCAAACATCCTTCCATTAGGTTGTTGTTGGTTTTTTTTTTTTATTCCTGATAAGTTTATTTTCCACCTTAATGTCAAGCCAAGAGCACTCAATAAAAAGAACTAACAGGACCAAAGAAAGAAAATGCTGAGAGGTATTAACTCACCCTCTGCCAATCCACTTCTCCCTACAAGATGCCACGCTCCAAGGAGATAATAGCTTTGACCTCTTCGTCTCAGAGACCATTTTGTAACTGCTGTTCTCGCGTAGCTCTTTAATATGCCCATTTTGGGGACATAATTTCTTAACATTTTGTGCAAGATAAATTGAGTTGCACTTCATACCAACCCTAGCTTGCTTCTGCTTCCCTCCTAATTGTCAGTGGCTACACTTCTATTCTAGCTTTCATGGCCTGTATTCCCTTAAATAAGGAGATAGACCCACACTCAATGTTAGTTTTGTTAACTTAGTATACTTGGGATATGTGTTCATTTGTAATATTCATGATTTTTTTTTTTTGGATAGACTGTGTAGCCCAGGTTACCTCAATATGTAGACAAGGGTAACCTTGAAGTTCTGATCTCCCTGACTGCATTTTCAGAGTTCTGAAATTCCAAGCATATACCACAAGTTGGTGCTACACAGAGAGGTGCATCCAACAATTCATGCGAGCTAGGCAAGTATTCTACCACTTGAACTATGACCTCAGCCTTGAATTTTCATGTTCCAGGATGCTATTGTTAAGGGACTCATCTTCCTCCATCACTGGCTTCCAGCAGTATCCATCTCCCTCCATCATTGCCAGGGCAACAGGCTCTTCTCTTCTACGAGTTTCACTTGGCTGTCTGTGCCTGGTTGGGAGATTTGCTCCAATATTTGTAAGCCAGTAATAATTCACAGCTGAGTCAGAGGTCCTGAGCAGACAGAGAAGTTCTCCTACTTCAAAGGTAAAAAAATAACAAAAAAGTAACAAAGAAATAACATCGGGCATATCACAAGAATCTTCTAGACCTTTGCCACTCTGCAACATAGCCTCTGTCCAGATTTAAGCAGATTTTAAAAACTTAAATAAGATTCAAAATTTAATGTTTAGTTCCTCAGTCCCCACCAACATTTAAGCTTATAGAGGCTGCATAAGACTGTGGGATGCCATGTTATATAGTATACAGATAGAGACCAATTTCACCATCACAGAAATGTCTATTTATGCCTTCCTGATCCATAGGTTTATAAAAATTAAGCTGAGATAAATACGCTAAGACATTAGGAAAGAGGACATTACAGTCACAGGCAATCTGAAGGATGCCCTGAAAGGACACAGACCCTTCAGTTCAGGAGAATCAGGCCACCTCTAGCTTTGTACCATGGGCAACCTGGTGAGATTCTGAAAAGAGAGACAGAGCCTTCAGTTACACAGTGCAAAGACAGGTTCTTGTTCTTTTAGATTACTGGGACAGTGGGATAAGTTGGGAAATGTTTCATTCCATGTGACCTAGCCTGTGTGCCAGGAGTCATAGGCACTGGTAAAGCCTAGCCAGGCATCACAGCAGACTTGGGCTTGGAAGGGACAGGCTTGTTGCAGGGGAGGTCTCAGGCCTTTGTAAGGGTCCCATTTACACGGAAGCACTCTGTAGGTTACCTTCACAGAAGGACAGTATAGGAAGTGTTGCCTGATTTGAGGGAGATAAGATGTCAGCTAAACAATCAATGGCCCAATAGCAGGCTCAAATATGAGTTGAGCAAGACGAGGCAGGTGTCTTCTGTCTCCTAACTCTCAGGGCCGAGAGTCCTATAAAGGAGTGTATGGAGTGTACTTTCCCAGCTGTCTCCACAGTTATCTTCAACAAAGCAACCATTGGATCAAAGTTCCATAAAAATATGATGTTCAATGTCTCCCTGAGACAACGGTCAGGTGACAGGTCATTTTGACTCTGCCAGGACTTTGCTCTCTCTTTTATGCAATGTACAGAAGGCCTTCAGGTCCTGGAGCAGACTGAAGCTACCTGCTGCTCAAGGAACAGTTCATAATTTATCTGTGCCTTCAGTTCTGGGGTAATCATTTTGGCAGCAGCAATAATGTAAACAAGGAACGGATAGACATAGATAAGGTCCACACAGAACCAATCAAAGGAGGGGTATGGATAATTCATCCATCTTCATGCAGGTGCTCAAAAACACTCACTTGTCACCTATTTGGCCTCTGACCCAGAAAACCAACCTTTCTCAGAGGAAACCCTGGAAAGAGGTGAGCAGTGGAGAAGAAAACTAGTGGAGAAAACAAGATGGAAAACAAACTAGTGGGAAGATATAAAACAGAAAAAAAAATCACTATTATAAAAAGACAAAGCTTGGTGTGGTTTGGAGGGTAGAGACACTCACTGCTAACCTTCCCTAACATGGAAGAAGAGAACCCAAGCTCTCTCTCATCCATATTTAGAGGTAATGGCCATTAGTACTCCTTCCCAACGGAAACAATAAATGTAATTTTAAAATCTAAAATGTTAGATTTTTTACTCAAGACCCCACTAGGATTATTTGCCCTAATTGTGTGATATCTTATGCATGTTTCTCCTAAACAGCCTAGAACTGTGCCTAAGATTTGTTAAGAGTGTCAGAAAATGTGACCTGTTAGGCTCCATACAGTTTCTGAGGGTGTAGTATAAGCATCATGGTGTGGTAGGAGGAAGGGGGTTGCATAGCTTCAGCAGACCTGTGACTGCATCCTAGGGTCTCACCCTAGAGAGGTCTCAGAAGGAAGAAGCTTGCTGAATTCCTCTGTCAGTGAAATGGAAATTATATTGGCTGTAGGTATGTGTAGGTTTTCGAATTTTTAGTTTTGTCCATATGTGTGTGTGTGTGTGTGTGTGTGTGTGTGTGTGTGTGTGTGTGTGTATGCCTCCCTGTGACTCTTTGTGTGTCTGTGTGTGCCTCTCTGTGTGTGTTTTTATGCCTCTGCGTCTCTCTGTGTGTGTTTCTCTGTGTGTATGAGTGTGTCTGTGTTATGTCTCTGTGTATATTGGTGCCTGTGTGTTTATGTGTTCGGTGGTGATGGTGGTGGTGGTAGTGGTATGTGTGTGTGTGTGTGTGTGTGTGTGTGTGTGTGTGTGTGTGTGCCTGTCTGTCTGTCACTGTGTCTGTATGTCTGTGTGTGTATATGTGTGTATGTGTGTGTGTGTGTTTGTGTCTGTGTCTATGTGTCTGTGTGTGTCTGTCTCTCTGTATCTATCTTTCTGTGTCTGCGCTTATTAGTGTATCTGTCTTTCTGTGTCTGTATCTGTCTTTCTCTGTGTCTGTATACATCAGTGGCTGTCTGTGTGTGTATATGACTATATGTTTATATGTCCTGTCTGTGTGTGTTTGTGTTTCTTTGTGTCTGTCTCAATGCCTGACTGTGTGTGTCTCTCTGTATGTCTGTGTCTCTTTGTCTCTATCTGTGCCTATCTGAATTTGTGTCCATCTTTGTCTATCTATCTCTATCTGCTTCTGTGTCTGTCTGTCTATGTACAAGTGTTTATCTGTGTTTATGTGTCTTTGTGTGTCTGTGTAGGTGTCTTTCTGTGTTTCTTTGTATGTTTCTCTGGGGGTGGGGGGTCTGTACCTGTCTGTCTCTCTGTGTCTGTGTGTGTCTGTTGGTTTACTTTTAGCAACCCAAACAATAAATCTCTAAGATCCCGGTAAGACGTCATTACAGTGACTTAGCAGTACTCTAGAAATGCTGTGTCTCTAAGATCCCAGGAAGACGTCATTAGAGTGACTTAGCAGCATTCTAGAAATGCTGTGTCTCTAAGATCCCGGTAAGACGTCATTAGAGTGACTTAGCAGCATTCTAGAAATGCTGTGTCTCTAAGACCTCAGCTTTGACACTTAAGAGATAGTTATAGGCATTGAGGTAACTTGTTTAAGGAAGAAACATGAGTCGATGGGCCAGATTTTGTCAATGATGTCCAACATTTCACAGATGTTCAGAGTCATCATTCACTTTCCTTCTATGGTAGCCACCTTCCACCTTCTCTGAAGGCTCTGTGACCATTGTATGAGAAACATACAAAGAAACACAGAAAGACACCTACACAGACACACAAAGACACACAAACACAGATAAACACTTGTACATAGACAGACAGACACTGAACCCTTACAGTCCCAGAATTCCTAGCAAACCTGGGTTTTGACTGAGTCCTTCTCAGCAGTCTAAGCACATACCTGCTTCGTCTTTGGGCACAGGTAGGAATCATTAGCTCTGGAGCATGTGTGTCAAATTGTCTCTGGTTCACATCTCTGCATGTCCATGATCCTCTTTGTATTCCCATGTTCATTGCTCCTGTAACTGGAAATGAGTTTCTGTTTTATTAATCCTGAGGCTCCGTTTGCGATTGTGATTATAAAGAGTCCCTAAATTAGAGGGCTGAGGAGATGGCTCATGGAGTTAGGAAACTTTCTTTTCAAGCACCAGAACCAGAGATTAAAATCCCAATATCCACATAAAAGCTGCATGTAGCCATAAGTGCCTGTAAACTCAGCATTCCGGGGCAAGGGCAGGCACGTCCCTAGAGCTGACTAGCCAGCCAGCCTAGCAGACATACCAAGCTTCTGAGTCTGTTGAAAGGCAAACAGAGTTGAAGGACACTCAGAATTCAGCTTTGGTCTCTGGGAACATGCATCCACACACTCACATGCATATACCACATACTACACACACATGAACCACATAACACACACACATTGCTAAGGTAGCTTTAAAATCTTAGCTTCCTTATTCACTCTGTTAGAATATTTTCTTTCAGAAATATGAAATTCTCAAGTTAGAAACAGAACCAGGTTTCACCTTTCAATGGGGTTGCTAAATATTCTCTCCCAGAAGCTAGATGGAAGACACAAAGTCACATGTTTGCAGGGAAGATGGTACCTTTTGAGGACTGGGACAATGTCAGTGCCAAAATGTCAGACAAGCAGCGTTTCTGTGCTCACATTATTCATCTTCCTATAACTTTGGATAGAGGGAGAGGGTCATCTTGATTAGGGTTACTGTTGCTGAGACAAAACACCGTGACCCAAGAAACTTGGAAAGGAAAGTGTTTATTCAACATATGCTTCCACATGACAGTTCATCATAAAAGGATGCTAGGACAGGAACTCAAACAGGGCAGGAACCTGGAGGCAGAAACGGATGCAGAGGCCATGGAGGAGCGCTGCTTGCTGGCATGTTTCTTATGGCTTGCTCAGCCAGCTTTCTTATAGAAACCAGGAACACCAGCGTAGGGATGTCACCACCTACAATGGGCTCCCCTTTCAATCTCTAATTAAGAAAATGTCCCACAGTCTTGCCTACAGCACAGTCTAATTAAGAAAATTGAGATTTTTCTACTGTCAGATGACTTTTGCTTATGCCAAGTTAACATAAAACTATACAGTACAATTGTCAACTTGACACACAAACACCAGTGATATGCCACAATCTTTCCTTTTTTACTCAACCCCAAGAACTCACATTAAAAACACAAATAACTTTAAAAGTCCCACAGTCTTTACAAATTCAAACTTCATTAAAGTTTGGTCCCTTTAAAATACCCAGTCTCTTTAAGAATCCAAAATCTCTTCTAAAAGCTCAAAACCTCTCAACTACGAACTCCTGAACAAATCAAAATTTAGGTAAATATTTTTTACTTCAAGAGGGAAGAACCAGAGCTTAATCACAATCAGATCAAAGCAAATCAAAACTCCTATAATGAAAATGACTTAATTTCCATTATCAGCGACTTGCTGTATATTCTGGGCTCCTCCAAATGATTTGAGTCATTTCTCTGGCCCTGCCCTGTATAGCACACAGAGCTTGTCTTCTAGTATCTAACTGGTTTCCACTCCATAGCTGCTGCTATTCTTGGTGGTTATCCCATGGTACTGGCATTCCCAAAACTGGGTGTCTCCTGCTGCAACTGGGCTGCACTTTCACTAATAGCTTCTCCTGGATTCTCTTCAGGGACTCACACCCTGGCATAGTGCCAAGCCTCGGCTGCTCTCCATGATGCTTTCCACACCTTAGTACCACCTGGGTGACTCTTACACTGTCAAGTTCAGATGCCAGTACAAGGTACAACCTTGGTTAAGTCTGGAGCAGTTTCTGTGTTCTCAGCAAACACTTTCTAGAAGATTTCACCTCAATGATGCTGTTCTCCTCTCAATCACCACTGATATCTCAGCTCCAGCTCACCAGTACTGAGTATCCAAAGCAAGCAGTTTTTGGTTTTGTGGTTCTGGTATCTTATTAGTCACAGTTGATTCTTCAGTCCCAGCTAACCAGACCACATAATCTTAACTCAAAACAGTCTTAAATGTCTCTCCAAAACATCATAAGTCACGTCTCCATCATCTGCATTACCCTCAACATTCTGGTCTTTCAAGCTCCTACAGAACAGCCCTCTGAGTTTTCAACACTCAATGGCTTTTCCAGTCCAAAGTTCTTCCATAACCCTCCCTAAAACACATGGGATCGACCTATCTTATTTAGGCTTACTTTTGCTGTGATGAAACACCATGACCAAAGAAACATGGGGAGGAAAGAATTAACCCAGCTCAATTTCCACAGCACAGTTCATCATCAAAGAAGTCAAGACAGAAATGGAAGTAGGGCAGGAACCTGGAGGCAGGAGCTGATGTAGAAACCACGAAGAGATACTGCTTACTGCCTTGCACCCTTTAGCTTGCTCAGCCTGCTTTCTTAGAGGACCCAGTATCACCATGCCAAGGGTTGTACCATTTAATGAGCTGGGCCCTTTCCAACCAATCACTAATTAAGAAAACGATCCATAGGCTTGCCTACAGCCCAATCTTATGGAGGCATTTTCTTAACTGAGATTCCCTCTCTCAGATGACTTTTAGCTGGTGTCAAATTGACATAAAACTATGCAGCACAAGGGTTGAACCTAAGCCTCACTCTGCCAGGCTCTACTACTGAGCCACATACTCAGCTATATTCAGCTTTCTTTTGAATTTGAGCTTGGTTTTCATTAAATTGCTCTGGATGACCTTGAACTCACTCAGGAGCTCAGATAGGCCTCGAACCTCTGACCCTCCTGCTTCTGGCTTGTCTGTAGTTGGCATTGCCATTCCGTATCACAAGCTATTGCTTCAATTCTTGATCTAGTAAGTGTGCTTGTTTGCTTCTGTGTTTGAACCAGATCCGACGTGTTTCCTGTTAGAAACCCAGGCCATTACCATCTGCAAACGCTCTGCTTTTAGTTCCTTGCACAGTGCTCTACCTAAACCAGTGATGAGGGACATGGTAATCTCCCAGCTCACTCTTCTAAGGACCTGTGCCTCAGCCACTCTGTGTAGCTCACTGTAGTCTCTTCCCTGTCTTCCCTGTAGCCAGAAGCAACCTCACACTGGAAACACCAGTTGACCCCTCCATTCATACAACTTCAGAAGAGGCTCCCAGACATACCCACACTGTAAGATACCCTACCTGATTTCCATAGACCAGTCTTTCTATTCCATTTTAAATACCTTGTAATAAAAGCAGATGTATGACCTTCCATCCTGTCCTATGTCCTGTGGCTGAGCCCTGACCTTACTTTCATTGATGGAGTCCAGAAAGTTTAATGACAATCCCACTGGGGTTCAGTATAGTACCCTCCTATAAAATAGCCATCCCTCAAGAGGAAGAATGGAGATGATTAGAACTTGAAGATAAATACAATCTTCTACCCAAGGAAAAGACTTCTGCCTGAAGTTACAAATTCAAATATGCAGAGGAAATGGGGCCAGAGAGCAGCCCTCTGGAAGCAACTGTTGTGTAACATTTGCTGACCAAATTCTGATTCTTTCTTCTGCTAAAATACTTCAATTTGAAGGTAGATTAAATGAACATTTATATTCAGAACTCTCCCGAGAGTTTGGAACATTTTAATACTAAGTAGAATTTAATGAGTCTTCAGATATTAATAATGTCATTTGCTGCTCTTTATTGTTGTGTGCATGAAATGTTTCCTGAGAAATGGACCTTAAAAGAAGGACCAGTAAGGATTTGGGTTCTCAAATGAAACAAACACCATCTGTGCCTCCTGGAAATAATTGCTTGTATTGTCTTAATTGTCATATGGCAACATCCAGGACCTAAAGTGAGGCAAATGGAGAAGATCGTAGAATTGTCACAAAGTAGGGCTGGGCCCACCCATAGAACCCAGGAAGGGGCTGGGAGACGCTTAAGGACCAAGCCCAACCTTCATCTCTAGACAGATGCATATAAGTGAGTATTTTCCAACCCAAGAAAGCCCAGGTCAGTTGAACGTCATGGTATTGTTTTTTATATTGATTCATGTCACTGAAATTCTGTAGTAGGTTATTATTCATCTAGGACTAACCTACATGCATTTCCTTAGAGCTAAACAACTGGCTTTCAACAAGGTGTAGAGGTTAGGGGAAGAGGCTCTGTCAATAAAATGCTGACCATGCAAGCATGAGGACTTGAGTTCAATTCCCCAGAACCCACATGAATAAAGTTGGGTATGGTGGCACATACTTGTGTTTTTGGTACTGGGGAGACAGAGACAGGAAGATTCCCTAAGGCTCAAAGGCCATCTAGCCTAGTTGCCTAAGTAAGTTCCAGGCCAAAAAAAAAAAAAAAAAAAAAAAAAAAAAAAAAAAAAAAAAAAAAAAAAAAAAAAAAAAAAAAAAAAAAAAAAAAAAAAAAAACCCACAAAAACAAAAACAAAACATAAAAAACAGCAAAACATTAAAACCCTGTCTCCAAAGGTGAGTTACCCCTGAAAAATGACAGCTGAGGCTGACCTCTAGCCTCCACAAATGTTCACACCAATGTGAGCACGCACACAAACACACACAGGCCCAAACATATACACACCATAAAATGTATAGCCACTCTTTTCCAATTGCTTTTCACTGAAGCTTGCTAGATTTAAGACATACTTTCGGTTGCTTGCATGAAACCCTTGACTCGACCGCTGGAGCTGCAGATGTTTACATAGCCTCAACAGTCTTGCATTTCAGAAAAGAAAAACAAACAAACAAAAAACCAATATGTTTGCCTAAAAGTGGGAGGAAAAGGCACACTGGTAGAGGTAAAGAGCAATCGGAGCTGTCTAAGACACACATTCACCAACGCCACCTCTCTCCCCTGTGTTAGTCCAGGAAACTGTTGAGCATGCACTGGTGTCTGATAAGATCTGCTGAAATGGGAGTGGCCATGTGCCTTTGAGCATGCACTGGTGTCTGATAAGATCTGCTGAAATGGGAGTGGTCATGTGCCTTTAAATGGGAGTGGCCATGTGCCTTTAAATGGGAGTGGCCATGTACCTTTACTGCTTGCTCCTGCCAAGAGTCAAGAGATGTTGCAAGTCACTAGCAAGGCCTTTCTTCAAGGGACTCTCCAGGATGGCAACCCAGCAGGGAACCTGTGGGTTTCACTCTGAAAGCCTCTTTATTTACATTAAATTGCATCAAACTTCCCTCTGTCACCCAAGCTGTCGCATGTTGCCATGGAGATAACTGTGCTTAGAATGTGAAAGTTCCATAAACTGCAGACTCAGCATCCTTAAGAGACACAAACTCTCACTTCTTACAAACATCACGTGTAACATCGACAAATTAAAAATGGATTCTGGTTAGCTCTGGGTTCTAGATTTCTTGTAGCTGTGTTTCTAGTTGTTAGTACAGATAGAATAAAGGCAGCCACATATATAACTTAAATCTTCCTTCTCTTATCTCCACCAGACCCCCGCCCTCCCCCCGCCCCGCTTCTGTCCCAACCATAAATTTAGAGCAGAAATAGAAAATCAAATGAAACCAACATCAAATTCCACTACTGCTTACAAGGAAAGGCCAGCTCTGGGCACGCACTGTTTTCCATTTAAAGCTGCAGTTGAAATATGGTCTAATCACCAAGAAATTGAGAGAAGCAGTTGCTCAGATCCACAGCTAGCTCCTTCATTATCTGTAGCCCTTCACATCAGGGAAGCTGTTAGGCTTGTAAGGAAGGAACACAAGAGTTAAGTGAAGAACAAGGCAAAAGGAGCTAATAAATTCATTTCACTTAGCAGATTTCCAGCTGGTAGGTCCTTCTTAATGGGCAGAAGGAAGTGAGAGAAAAGTCAGGCCGAGTGACTCATCGGATCCTGCTATGTGAGAGAATTAGATTTAAGTGGTAAAGGATGTTTCCTAGGAAACTACATGATCTGCTTGGGGAACATCAAACCGAACCAATTTCCTAACAACAACCATACTAAATTGATCTACCTCAGATAGCTTTATCAGTCAGGGGGAAATTAGAAGCCTTTTGTTTTCTTGGTCACTGTCATCAGATTGTCTGCCATTCGAAGGCTTCTGGTGCTGCTTTTCTGACCTCCCGATAGGAATGATGTCTGCCCGTATGTCATTGAGAACCAGTTGTCCCTTCTTGCACCCTGCATCTTCTCCCAAGCCTTTGCAACTCACACCTTTTCATCTTCCTGTCTAAGCCTGGCATCGGCAGCTAATAATGTCTTTGCAGCAAGCCACAAGATTCAGTCATTATTAGAGTCACTAAAAATATCCTGGCAGCATTACTCATCTGGGGGTCTAAATTAACTTACTTGCTTTGGGCCATGACAGTGAAGAATCTGTAATTCACACTAATGGGGCAAAGGAGGCCAGCCTGGATTTGACATGTCCTGAAAAATAAGTGAAAAAGACATTTCTTTTTTAGAAGAGTGCATTATCACAAAGAAAACAGAATATTTAATTCAATTATCTGTGATGGTTAATCTCCATTGTCAACTTGATGGGATTTAGAGACCCCATGACAGCAAATCCTTGGACATGTCTGTGAGGGGGCCTTTACATTAGGGTAATGTGGTAGGAACACCCACATTCACTGTGATGTGGCACCATTCAGTGGGATCAAGTCCTGCTGGGACCAAATCAAATAGAGGAAGCTAGCTGAGAACTGGTATTTTCCTGTGTCCCTGACTACAGGTGTAGTCACCCAACCTCTCGACTGTGACTCCATGTTTTGCCATCCGTGATGAACTGTACCCTGGGACTATAAACCAACATAAATTCTTTCTCCCTTAAGTTGCTCATCAGGGTATTTTATTACAGAGAGAAAAGTAGTTAATATATAATTTATTATGAATCCTTTTTTGCGAAAATTAAAAAGGTATACTGTACTATTCACAAAAGCCCCAAATGTTTCTCAGGATCACAAATCCTGAAAGCCCAGAGAGAGACCTCACCTTCTGCCACAACTAAAGGCCATACCTATCTCTTGCCCTGCCCACTAATCTGTGCTTCTTATATTACAAACATATTGTGAAGCTTAACCCAAGTATTCATTGAACTAAATGGTTCATAGTGTTCAGTTAATGCTGGGTACAGTTTTCTTTGTGTGTGTGTGTGTGTGTGTGTGTGTGTGTGTGTGTGTGTGTGTGTGTTAGTGAAGATGGTAAATAGGACTTTCCAAAGATTACTCCCTTGTGAAAGGCAGGTGCAAGATAACATTTCAGTAGGAGTTTAACAGTTCAGATTTAACAATTTCAATAAAGAAAGTAGTCCTAATGTAGTCACTGACACAGAAGCTTACGTAGAACCCAAACCTAACAAACTATGTGTAGTCTATTTGTAATAGGATTTTTTTACCCACCTCTCCAGTCAACTCATTTTGTGACTAAGCTTTCAATACAATTAAAAATGACAAAGTCATGAGAAAGTAGTATAAATTATCAAACAATAAACTTAATTAATAAAAGTATTGCTAAGTATTTATTTTCAATATATGTTCTTGTCTATCATGGATGAAACCAACTTGCTGAAGTTCATGTCCTTCATTTGTTCTTATGAGAGTGTGTTCATGTAAGTGACATTTGGTCCAATACACTGCTGCATACTGGAGGTGATGCTGCCACCTAGGATGTAGCTGGCTCTCACTAAACACCGGTCAGTCAGTAAAGTCAGTCACCGGTCTTGCTACAGACTGCAAGAGATTACTCAAGTCCATTGAGGTGATGTTTATATGATGATTAATTTGGGGGGGGGGGGGTTTCAAGACAGGGTTTCTCTGTGTAGCCCCAGCCGTCCTGGAACTCACTCTGTAGACCAGGCTGGCCTTGAACTCAGTAATCCGCCTGCCTCTGCCTCCCGAGTGCTCAGATTAAAGGCATGTGCTACCACCATGCCTGGCTGATTAATTTTTATTATGACTCGATTAGATGAAGAATGATCTTGGAGATATACCCCTGGCTGTCAAGCTGTTACCAGAAAGACTTAATGGAGGAGAGAGAATACAACCTGAATCTGGGCTGCACCATCCCATAGTCAGAGGTCCTAGACTTAACAAAATGGGGAAATGAAAAGGCAAATCCAGAACCAAGATTCACCTGTTCCCTAAGTGTGCGTGCAACACAGCCAGCTGCCTCAAGCTCCTTCCTCATGCTTGCTGCACAACCATGAACTGTTTCCCTTAAAACTGGGAGCCAGAAGAAGGCCTGCCTTAAAACTGGGAGCCAGAAGAAGGCCTGCCTTAAAACTGGGAGCCAGAAGAAGGCCTGCCTTAAAACTGGGAGCCAGAAGAAGGCCTGCCTTAAAACTGGGAGCCAGAAGAAGGCCTGCCTTAAAACTGGGAGCCAGAAGAAGGCCTGCCTTAAAACTGGGAGCCAGAAGAAGGCCTGCCCTAAGTTGCCCTAAGCTGCTTCTTTCAGGTGGTTGATCACTTCAGTGAGGTAATAACTGACAGCCTGTCTTTCAGCTGGAGCCTAGAGAGCCATGCTTTTTAAATATGTCACCACCAAAAATTCCAACTATTTTCAAAATACATTTTTGTAGACAGACACTCATTTAATGTAGCTATGGACTGTCTGTTTTACCTTGAGCAGGACATTAAGGAGAAACTTTCTTATGAATAGTCTAAAAATACAAGGAAGCTAGTATTACCCCTTATAGTATTTTCCAGATATGTCTATAGGTATCATCTTCCACTTCCATTTTATAAACAGGAGACTTGAATCATTCTATGAGATGAAAGCTTAGTATTCACAACTGTACCAGTATTTATATTCCTTGAAATTCCTGCATCCACCTGGGAAATCACCACTGTGTGTCTAGAGACCAGGAGGGAGCAAATGTTTTTGTCTCTTTTCTGGTGTAAGGTTCCTGAGTGAAACCAAAGGCTGTGTACACAGAGCTTGGAGAGGCTCTACCTGGGACAGAAGGAGTATGGAGGGAATGTATGCCAGCCTGAGGACGTCTCTGGTTCTGTTTGCTCATCTCAAAACCACTTTATCTCCATCAGTCTCTCCTACCAAACTGTTGGGTTCCAATGTACTCCACACATAGCTTGTTATCTACAGATGTTCTTCATTTGCATAAACACTGTTAGTTTTTCCGTCTGTATCTCGCTGATTGTTTGCACGCAGCAGTTTTCTTTTTTAAAATGTTGACACACTGTTAAATGAACAGCTAATATCTTGCTGCTAAATGTGAGTCAACCTTATTTTTCTTAATCAGTACCACAGAAATGAGCACCTAGATCTAGTGTCAAAACGCTGTACAGATCTACCTAGACCTCCCTTTAGGTTATTTGTCTGAGTATCACAGAGATACACACTCAGGACCAAAAGGCTAAGGTTATGGGATATGCATCCAGAGATGAGCCAATACAAGTGAAGTGTTTCTAAGAATGATTACACATTATACTACATGAGGGGCATCCAGGAGTCCCATATAGCTCTAGGCCTGCTGGACTCCATGTTCTCCTCTAGTTTTGCTTACTCCATCATTTTGATGAGAAGATACAACCTGATAGCTTCCTCAAAAAGACATAGCCGAGATATAGTTTGAGAAAAAGATTTTCCAATTTTTATTTAGCTTTTACAATGTGAGCATGTGTGTGTGTGTGTGTGTGTGTGTGTGTGTGTGTGTGAGAGAGAGAGAGAGAGAGAGAGAGAGAGAGAGAGAGAGAGAGAGAGAGAATGCATTGCACAGTGCAGAATACAACCCAATATAGTTAATTCTCTCCTTCTACAATGTGAGTCCTTGGGATTCTACCTGCTGAACTGAATCCACCAGGCATCAAACTTAGTTAAGATATCTTATCAGTGAGACCCAGAGATCCTGACGTCCCCACATCCCCAGTGCTAGATCATGAACCAGCACCACCATGCCAAGCTTATTGATGGGGATTCTGGGGATTCAGCTCAGGTCTCCATGCTTGCAAAAGGCTCTTGGAGATCCTGATCCCTAATATGTGTGATGCATATGGTGTAAGCCCATGTTTTCAGGCTGTCTGTTTCTAGCATTCCATTGTTGACTTAGCCTCCAGCTTTTGCAGGTCTGTCCAATCAGTTTCCCATCTGCCTCTCTCCAGCTTCCTGAATTTTACAGCTCTCATCTCCTCCCACACACTTGTCACACTCAACTGTTTTTAGTTTGCTGTTTCTCTTTGCTATCATTTCTGTGAGATTGCAGGAAAGTAGAAAAATAAATGCCCAGATTAATCCACTTCTACCATCCTGCAAAATAAGAAAGTAAGTTGCTGTAGCAGCTAACAGATTTAAAACTGCACTTTTAGATGTCACTCAAGGTCACCACACCTGTCCCCTTTCTCCATAGACAGATGGGTAGCTGGAGAACAGAAGGTGCCAAGGAGCACATGTATTCTTTGCTCTGAAAATACCTAATCATGTACCCCCCACCCTGCAAAAAATAAATAATAACAATAACAACAACAATTACATTGTTTCCTAACTCCATTACTGAAGAATATGACCTTATGTGGAAACAGGGTAATTAAAGATATAATTAGTTGAAATGAGGTTACAGTCAGGAGAGAAGCACGCTGACGTTTGCCAGACCTCTGTCACTATAAGCATGGAGAGGGACATGGAACAGACTCTCCCAGCATCTGGAAGGAAAGAGTCCAGCTGACATCTTAATTTCAGACTTTGAGTCTCCAGGACTAAGAGACAATGCATGCCTGTTGTCTTAACTACTCAGTTGCCGATCTTCATGTCAACAGCTCTGAGAAACTAATGTACATTTTGGTGTCTGCTTGTATCTGGTGATACCATGTGGCAATGCCTGAGTTACATTTGACAAGTTTTCTTAGAGACTTGAAATTGTGAGTAATGGACTTTTGCGCTTATTTGAACTGGTTTCCAGGAAATGGGTGTGCAAAGCTGCTGGGTACCGCCTTTCTGCTCACAGAACAACATGGAAAGAGAAGGATGCTCTGAAGAAGAGATGTTGAACAAAGAGCTAATGGCACTGGATGACACGGAAGGTCTGCAGCCTCCACATTAGGTAGCAAGTTCTGGAAGCATGGCTGGGGAGTAGTCACTGAAGCCAAGTCTCGGGAAGAAAGCATCCTACAAATGCTGACAGAATGTGTCATCACTGAGTGTAAACTCTCTTAGACCGAGAAAGCCTTTGCTCCTCTGACGTCTCCCCTTAGAGTACAAGGTATATCCCGTAGTTGTTCATCTGAACTTGAACCAGGTATCTTGTTTTCTGAATTTCTCACATTGACATGAGAGCAATTTTGCCCAAGAATGCCAAATTTCCTGGGTGCATCTACATCTCAATCAATTAAATGTTAAGACACTACTTTGGGCTTCCAGAGTTGATTATTGTATTAATAGAATGTGGGCAAGAGTTGGAGAGTGTTGAGACAATAGGGTGAATGTGCTTTTTGTGTAGAGAAACTATTACATCTTATAAAAGACAGGGAAGGCTGTTATTGGTTGAAATGTTTCCATTCCCCAGATATGATGGAACCCCAGTCCCCGTACCTGAAAGTCAGGCCACTTCAGACATACTCACTGCTATGAGGTGTCATAGGGAAACATAAAACAACTGTCAACTGTGTAAGAAAATAACCCTGTGAATATAGAGAGAGACCCAGAGAGTCTGTCATATGAAGAGAGGGAGATATTGGGACAGAAAAACGTGCTTGCCTTCAGACATCAGCAGGCAATGTGATGCTTCAGGGCAAGCTAGCCTCTCAGACACTTCGAACCTTGCCCCCCCCGCCCCCCAGAACTGTGAGACAATGTGTTTCCTGTGTTTGAGCAAACCCAGGCTGTACTTCTTTGCTACAGCGACCAGTGTCAATTCACTCAAGTATTTAAGAACAGAAGAAAATCACAGGGCATTTTCTTAAATTGTATTTAGAACTCATCCTTAGAAATAGTTGAAAGTCAGTGTGCCTCTACTTTGTTCTCCTGGTTATTTTTATAACTGGAAAATAAAATATACATTTTTTCCTTATCCCCAAACAGTAAATACATAGTAGAGTAGTGCTTTTTTTCCTATTAGATTTCATAACAGAATCTTAACAGCTGTAAACACGGACTGCAATGTCACAGAACCTACATATTTCTAATTCAAAAGAGAAAGGGCCAGACACAGAAATTAGATCACCAATGAGAAATGTTAGCACAGCCTTCCTTCCCTCTTAGATGGTTGGCATAGAACGTTCCTGAGTAGTCAGGCTCATAGGAACATCTGCACAAGTACCGCTCATGGGTAAGCAAGAGCAGGGTCCTGAATAAGAGGACACATTTTAGAGGACTCTCTCTCTCTCTCTCTCTCTCTCTCTCTCTCTCTCTCTCTGTGTGTGTGTGTGTGTGTGTGTGTGTGTGTGTGTGTGTGTGTGTGCCTGTTTCCAAAAATATCCAGTCCCCAAGGTTAAAGGAATGTGTTCCTTGCTAAGTTTCAGGTTCTCAGGATCAAGAAATTCTAAGCATAAATCACCGTAGGTGAAGGTGCACCTTCCTGAGGTTTGCCCTGCTTCTTTCTTAAGAAGTCACCTCTGCAGTTTACAAAACCTTAGGCTCAAAGCCGGCCTCCAGTGAGGCTGCTGGCAAGAGGTGTAGGTGGAACTAGGATTTGTTGGTAGTGACATCTGTATGTAAATGAGCCTGGCTCTAGTACTTCAGGACAGCATGGAGTCTAGATGGAATAGGGGTGACCTGGGGATGTGTCTTAGTTAGGACTTTATTGCTATGAAAATATACCATGACCACAGTAACTCATTTTTAAAATAATTTTTAAATAATATACTTACTTATTTTTAAATCCAGACTACAGTTTCCTCTCCCTCTTCTCATTCAAGTCCTTTGTCCTCTACCGCACTCCCCCACCACCATCAACCCCTCCTTCAGTCCTCTTCAGAAAGGGGCATGCCTCCATGGATATTAACCAGCCATGGCATTTCTAGTTGCACTGAGACTGGGTACTTCCTCTCCTATTAAGGTGGGATGAAACAACCCAATAGGTGGAAAGGGTGCTAAAGCAGTCAACAGGTTCAGAGACAGCCCCTGCTCCCACTGTTAGGTCCCTCAGCTACACAACTGTAACGTATTTTAAGGCGGCCTAGATCAGCCCATCCAGGCTCCCTGGTTGACAGCTCAATCTTTGTGGGCCTCTATGAGTCCAGGTTAGATGATTCTGTAGGTTTTCTTGTGGTGTGTCCTTGACCCCTTGCTTCCTATAATCCTTCCCCTTCCTTCAGGGGAAGGAACCCATGAACTCTGCTTAATGTTTGGATGTGGGTCTTTGCATCTGTTTCCATCAGTTGCTGGGAAAGTCTCTCTGATGATGATTATCCTGCACCAATCTCTCAAGTATGTATAGGAAATGAGCATGGTGGCAGAAACCATCAGTGAACACGGGCTTACATCCTCCACCCACAAAATATCCCATTTAAAATGTGAATCAGAAACAGGAACTTTTTGTTTCATAGGTAAATACACCATGACTGTCATGACATATACTCCTGAAGATGTCATTACTAATATGCCTATCACCCAAAGAGATCCCACATGAACCTACAACGGTTATGATCACGGCATAGTAGAAAACTGGAAACTAAGATGAGAACACTATCAGAAGTAATATTATATCCAGAATCATTTTCCAAATCGTAGTCCATGAAAAAAAAAATGGATCTGATAAGATAACACTTGTTCTTGCCTCTTGGCCTGTCAGAGGCTTCTGAAGGCAACAGATGACTTTTTGGAAGGAGCTGTCTCTAATGAGAAAGGATAGCTTCGTATTGAACAGCTTGTCTCCACCCTGTGAATGGGATTTTGATGTAGCTGGAGTGACCTCCCCTCTGCTGTCTCTCCATTCCACGAGAGGCCATGGGAACCAAGCTCTGGAGTGGTTGACACTCCACTATCACACATTTGGTATTAGGAGGATGTACATGAATCTGTACATGTAAGTTTATGGCTGATTGGGATCACAGGAGTAAAATCACCTGGGGCAGATAGGTGTGCCTGCCCCTGTCCCACACTCCATAGCCTGCTTGTCTCCCAGTAGGGCTGCAGTGATCAGGGACACAGGTGAGACCCTGCCCCAATTCATGCCTCAGCTAGAACCCCCATAGCATCCAGCAGACACAGGACCTATCCCTGCCCAAGCTTCATCTTCCTTCCAGTCTATACCTTCACTCAGGGTAGATGGGAATGCCTGCTCCTCTTCCACACCCCACAGCCTGCCTGTCTCCTAGGAGCTCTATGCTAACTAGGGACAAAGGAGGACTACCCTAATGAGGTACACATGAGGACTGCTTTAACCAGCGAGACAGGAGGCCCTAACAAGAGAGAACACTGCCTGTCTCCCAGGAGGCCTGCTGTAACCTCGGTCACAGGTGAGACCCCTGTCTTGCTCCAAGGTGACAGCTCCAGTCAGAGACAACCAGGCCAGTTAACACCAGGGATAACCAGGTGGCGAAAGGCAAGTACAAGGGCATAAACAACAGAAACCAGTGTAATTTGGCACCATCAGAACCCAGTTCTCCCACCACAGCAAGACCTGGATACCCTAACACACCTGAAAAGTAAGATTCTGACTAAAATCCCATCTCGTGAAGATGATAGAGGTCTTTAAGGAGGATATAAATAACTCCATTGAAGTACAGGAAACATAGGCCTTAAGAATGACCTTAAAAACCTCTTTAAAGAGGAAACAAATACCTTAAAGAAATACAGGAAAACACAATCAAACAGGTGAAGGAACTGAACAAAATAGTCCAAGACCTAAAAATGGACATAGAAACAATAAAGAAATCACAAATGGAGGCAACCCTGGAGATGGAAAACCTGGGAAAGAGAATAGGAGCTATAGTCACAAGCATCACCAATAGAATACAGTAGATAGAAGAGAGAATCTAAGACAGAAGATACCATAGATGATATTGACCCAAAGATCAAAGAAAATACAAAGTGTTACAAGCTCCTAACCCAAAACATCCAGGAAATTCAGGACACAATGAGAAGACCAAACCTAAGAATAATAGGAATAAAAGAGTGTAAAAATTCCCACTTCAAAGGGCCAGAAAGCATCTTCAACAAAAGCATGGCAACTTTTATGAAGGAAAACATTTCAACGGGGCTGGCTGACAGTTTCAGAGGTTTAGTCCATTGTCATCATGGAAGGAAGCGTGACAGTGTGCAGGCAGACAAGGCACTGGAAGGACAGAGAGTTCTATGTCTTGGTTAATAAGCAGTAAGAGAGACTGTGAGCCACACTGAACATTACATAGAAGACCTCAAAGCCAGTCCCCAGTAGTGACTCACTTCCTCCCACAAGGCCACACTTCCTAATAGTGCCACTCTCTATGGGTCGGTCAAGCATTCTCACACACGAGTCTATGGAGATCAACCCTATTCAAATCACCACAGGATGGAAGGTTCAAGGTTGTTGTTGTTGTTGGGTATTTTTTCTGTCTTTGTGTACAGAATATCTAATATCCTAAGAATTATAAGTCTAGGTCCTCTGGGATGATTTGAATTATG
>LR750563.1:0-14663 GCA_902729485.2 Mus minutoides
ATAAAGAAATAATCATGGCTTCCAATTGCCCTTCTCTCATTTTTTTCATAACAGTCTTTGTTGTTGTTGTTGGTTTTTTTTTTTTTTGTGGCTCTTTTTTTTTTCTATTAGCATGATGACCTGGCTACACAAAAGCTTACTACAGGCTCTGATATATATACCTATTCTATGAACTTGTTGAAAGAGCAGCGAGTTAATTACACAGAGTATCCCACCATCCCCGTCAAACAGGTGTCACCTCCGTTCTACGGATGAGAAAATAGTCTCCAAGAATCTTACTGGTTTGTTGTAGTATGTGGTGACTCTGGGCTGGAGCTCCTTGGCTCCTACTCTATCTTACCCGGGTACCACACTGCCCGTTTCACAACTTCAAGACGTTTGATGAGTGTAAGGACAGAGAAGGATTGCTGGCAGAAAGCTGAGATGGTGGCTTGATTAATTGGGGGAACATAAGTGAGAAGTTCATAAGGACCTTTGGAGTGAGTCACTCTAGCTGCTTGCATTTCTGTTGCTGATGTGTTGATATGACCGTGTCATGTTTGGAAGTTATTCACAAACCGAAACACAGCATAGACGTTCCAGGCCAAAGTTCTGTAAATGAGACATTTAGATCTGTAGTGGTTTAGGGATTGTCCTAGAAGGACTTGCGTACTGCAATGCTGGATGCAGTCAGAGGTACCTCTTGCCTTTAGGGAGCTTGGTTTGACTATACAGATAGACTGATTGCAAGGGCTGGTCAAGGGAGGGAAGCAACCTCCTTGGTAAAGACATTGGATTTGGAGCTTTGGAAACTGCTGTTTATTCATGGTCTGAGAATTCCTGCACCGGAGGCACAGGGAAGAAGGCATAGCAGAAGAGGGAGTGGAAAGATTCTAAAAGCTGGAGGAACAGAAGTGGCTGTGAGATCATGTTTCCTGGAAATGTCAGGAAAGCTTCATATATATATATATATATATATATATATATATATATATATATATATATATGGAACACTTACACACATATACAAACATATGCACACACACATATATGTGTGTGAATATAACACATGTACATATGTATTATACACACGTGCACATATGTAACAGCAATTGAAAATGACGCCATGAATTTGAGTCATGCAAGGTTGGTACATGAGAGGTTGGTTGTCGAGAAGAAAGGGAAGGAGGGAAAGATTTCCACACGATGGGTTGTCTAGCTGTCTGGCCACCCCTTTTCTAGGCCACTGGCATCTCACCATTTCTGGTCACCAAAAGAAAAAGACCCTATTTATTATTATTTTTTTCTTTTGCTGGTGGGAAATGGCTGGACACATCATCTGCCTAGAGGGTCCCAAGTGTTACTGTTGGCCACTGCTCCTCAGTTCTGCCTTCTGACTTCCATCTATCACGGAAAATGGCTATCTGCCTGGGCAGGAGTGTGCGTGTGAGGTCATCTGGGGTGGGGTGGGCCACTCAAGTCCTAGGCTTGGTGACAAATCCAATTAGAATATGAAATCACAGCTGGCGGGCATACAGAGGGCCTTTTCCCTTTGATAGACTTTGACACAGCATCTTAGACTGTGGAAGCTGGGAGGGAACCTAAGCTGTTACTGATCTAACACCCCACACAGCTTGGCTGAGGGAAAGAACAGCCTACACTGTGGAAGTGACTACTTTTCATTTTTACCAAATCTACATGGTGCAGAGGCGGGATCCTAGGCAGTGGAAGCCCGGTGGTGAGGTGGGAGCAGAACCTTGCTTGGCATTGAAGCTCATTTCTGTGACTTCTGAAACAAGGGGCGGGTGTCAATGGATCAAAGGGTGAGCATGCTAGACCCCCCGGAGAGAGACACAGATGTGATGGTCACATCTTCAAAATGTGAAATCTGTCAGAGGAGGAAAAACACTTCTATTTTGAAAAACTTTCCAGTCTTGGAAAATGATGTATGCCAGTTGACTTATGGGAAATTGTTACTGACGAAGAACAAGTAACTCAAATCGTCTACTGGATTGAACAAATCCTGATTTTAACCCATAAGTTATCCCCAGAATTAAAGTATAGAGTAGGGTCAGGCTTTCTCATTTGGACTTACTGTATATGTCTGGCTATTAGGTTTAGTCACAGACAGACAGACAGACAGACAGAACCTCCAGCACAACCAAGCAATTAAGATGAATCTATAAGAAAATATTTTTTCAAATAAGATGTATACTTAGTATGAAAAAAAAAACCTTCTGTAGTTACATGGGCACAGGTCCACTGACTACTTTATACATTTGGACAATGTCTACCAATTAGATAAAGCAAGCATAGTTAATGACATATTTGGGGGGGGGTAGTTTGCCTTCCCCAGTGGTCAGGGGTGGGTTGGCTTCGGAACTGGGTTTAGTGAATAGCTGATGTCTTCTCTTTGGAATTTGGGGACATCGCATCTTGACTTTTGCACTTGACTCCATCTTGAGGAGAGTCAAAGCTTCTTGGGAGGCTTGGTAGAAAATCTGCAAATTGGCTCTGTGCTAACTCAGCCAGCAGGCAAACTATAATTGGCTTACATAAAGTTCACGATTATTATTATTATTATTTTCTTTGGGTGACGGGAAACGGTGAGATGCATCATCAGACTATTCAAGGGCCAGGACGAATGGAGTGACTTTTCCTTGCGTAAACAGCTCTGCCTATTTTCCAGAAAGCGCCAATACTTTGTTGGCTTGCTTCCCCCCTGCACAGGCTTGGCAAATTGCGGTAATGCCAGGTCACCACCAGCAACTTCTTGGCAAACTCAGGTGCTTCTCTTCTGTGACTAGAAGAGCCCAGATTAACTCAGAGCTTTGGTGGGTATCCGGTGGTCATTTGGAGTTGAGTCTGTTTGGAGCATGAGATGCAGATATATTGGATGGACAGAATGACAACTGAAGCCATTAGTAGGAGCAGCTTGGTCCACCGAGTGTCAGCAGGAGGCTGGACTTTGTTGCTCCTGCATTAGAGGCCACCGAGTTGTGTTCTTTAGGAATAGGGGCGAGAGATTGTGGATAAACACCGGCTTTCTCCAGTGTTTGTATTTGTCAAATACCTAAAAATCAACAGGATCTTAAATTGGCTTGAAGGCTGCCACCTGGCTGGACAGTGATTATTAACCTGGAGGAGAGACTGGCAGATGTCCAGAAGTATGGGTGGGGCGTCTGCTTATGGAGAGAGGTTTTGATGACCGTGCTGTTGACTGAAGGCAGATGCGCAATCAGCTTCCATGAAGAGTGCCGAAGTCGGGGTCGTGTGTGTGTGTGTGTGTGTGTGTGTGTGTGTGTGTGTGTGTGTGTGTGTGTGTCCTGGTTGGAGGCAACATGTCTGTAGTGTTAGGAAAGTTGTGCTCAGGGGGCTCTCAGTAAGGTGTGGGATGCAGCAGGACCTGGGTAAGCTGGCAGGATGCTACCCATGTCCTTTCATCTTCTCTTCAGAATGGTTGCAGATTATGCCTGACACGTTGCAGGTCTAAGACAAATAGAAAGAATGGAAGAGAAGCACATAGCCAAACCAGAACAAGGGCGAGTAGAGCTATGAGACAGGCCTATATAGTTTTCCATTTGCTCTCTGCAACCAGGACCACAGTAGTGGCTCTGTTGCTTGGCACCATTTGCAAAGTCTGTTTGGAGGGAAAAGGAACACGGGCTTAATAGAGTCCATGTGCCCTGGCCTCAAGAGAACAACTGTGAAGTCAGTAGAGCTCCTGTGCTAGTGGTCTTTGGAGGAGGGCTAAGCAAATGGCTGGTAACCCTTTATATTGGGATGTTATTTTATTTGTATTATTTGTATTATGTATATTATATTTGTATTATGTATATTTGTATTATGTATATTATAAAAAGTATTATGTAATATATTCATTTATATACTATATACATGGTCCCATTGCTGCACCGAATATTCTTCTATAAAGCACTAGAGCATACATTTTACAAGTCCCAGACATGACAGCTTTAGTCCTATTTTACAGATTCCAGAATAAGGTTTGATAGACATTTTACTCATCTGCCCATCATTACGTTCTGGAGAGAGGAATGAAATCTAGCTCAGCATAGTTTCAAAGACTTAGCTCTTTCTGCCAAGTGCTGGATACGGGATGGTTCACTTCAATTTCCCATACGTTTGTTTTCTCTAAAGGGAATGGTTTTACCCAAGAGGTGAACATGCCCGTTTTATTTTCTGAGTTTCACAGTGGTACCTGAATGGTTTGCCAAAAACTCCTGGTGCTTGTGAGCGCGGTGTGTGGGAGCTGAAAGGGGAGGGCGTGGAGACATTGGGTGAACATTTTCCTATGGTGTGACACTGACGGGCCATGGTGCCACGGTTGAGATGGAAAGACACCCCAGCAAAATGAAATGTTATAAATAGGGAATGGGCGTGTTGCTCTCCTGCAGCCCTGGGTCACTTTGAAAAATATTTGCTTAATGAGTAACAGTGAGGTGTGGGCTCCACTCTGCTGTGTAGTTACTTTCTGCTCCTTTAGTCTGAGTACCTGAGGACCTGCTAGGGTCTTCTTAGCTGCCTGCCTGACTCTTTGTATAGGATAAGCTAATAGCTTGTACCGGCAATGACTAGCATCTGTCCACGTTTCATTCCAGTTCTCTGGGAAGTGGACTTAATTCCATGGTTTGAGTGGTTCATGCTAGGAATGTAGTGGATAGGTTGCCGCAGTTACTGGAGGCACCCTCATAAAACAATCCGTTAGAGAAAAAAGGAGAGAGCTTCATACATGCATATGATACGTTTGATCAATCCACAGCCCTCCACTCCCTCCCCTTTCAACTTCCCCCAACAGTCCCCTCCCCCCATCACCTTTCCCTCCCAATTTCATGGGCTCTTTCTCTAAACCCACTAAGTCCATGCTACTGGGGCATAGACAGCCTGTCAGGAGCCCCATCCCCAAAGAAAATGGAGTCTCCCTCCCCAAACAGCCATCAATTCCTAAAGGCTTCTCAGCTAGGGGTGAGAATTTATGGCTCCATCTCCTGCCCACACAGGCTTTTGACTGGCTTGGTCTTATACAGGTCTTGTGCATGCAGTCCCAACCACGCACAGTTCATTTGTGCAGGGGCCTGGCATTTCTAGCAAATACTGCTCAACTATAATCAAATGACCCTTTTGTATCTTACAAGTTTTCTCCTCTTCTGTGAGATCCCTGACCCTTGTATGGGAGGGGCTGAGATGCATCGGTCTCATTGAGCACTGAACACTCCATGGTATTCTAGGGATTCCATTGACCAGGCGTGGGTCTCTCTCTTTCTCTCTTTTTTTTGATCCTCATCTACTACCCTGTTGGAAGGGGAGGGAGCTATGCTAATTACATGAGCTTTGAGATTCCAGTTTGTAGCCTTAGCAGACCAGAGAAAGACAAAAGCTGGAAGGAAATGACACGTATTGGTCCCAGAAAAGAGTTTGGAGTTCTGGTCTCCCAAAAAAACCTTTGAGACAAGACCACTGTCTGATTTCGCTGCAGACATGGCTAGCTCTGCTCAGCAAGGACTCAGAGAGGCAGGAGGGTACGAGACAAGGAAACTTGCAGGCAGAGATGACAGGTTTTCAGAAGAGTCCAACTCGTGTGTTTGTGCTTATTTTTGTCCCACTTTTCTTTCCATAATTATTTCCCTTTCTCCTACAGGGGTATATTTGTGTTTTCATCAACTTACTAAAGCCTAAGGACTATCTATTAAGTAGCAGGCATGTCTAGGGTGTGGGTATATAGAAGTGACAGGTTATCTGTAGTCTCCCCTTGGAGTTCGCAGAAAACGTGATGTCTCATGGTAATCATCATAAAGCAGAAGGGAGTGGATTTCAGTGGAAGGGAACGGTATGTGGAATAGCCCCAGTGTAGGACAGAGTCTGTGTCCTCATCTCTGAGGCACTGTGACTGGGAAGAGGCAGTGGGACTGTGTGCCTTGTGGGACCCTTGAAAATATGGAGATGTCATTCAGTGCGGGAGAAGCAGGGTAATAACATGGCTTGAAGCATTTAAAAAAAAAACCTTATGTATTTGTTTATTTGAGAGAGAGAGAGAGAGAGAGAGAGAGCGAGAGAGAGAGCAGGTGGCCTCAGAGGCTCTCACATCTCCAGAAAGTTCCTGGCAGTCTTGAGACACTAATATGGATTCTGGGAACCAAATTCCATTCCTCTGGAAGAACAGCAAGTGCTTAACCACTGAGCTTCACTCCCACCTGCAAACATTAAAAAAAAAAGTTTTAATTAATCCTTAGAGAATTTCATTTAGTGTATTTTGATTCTATTGCCCGCTCCTGAAGCTCCTTCCAGATCCTCTCCACCGTGTTACTTCCCCAACTCTCTCTCTCTCTCTCTCTCTCTCTCTCTCTCTCTCTCGTCTCCTTGCATTGAGTACAGTGTGTGTTGGCTAACTGCTTTTGGGTATCAGGCCACAATCAATAAGGAACAAATCAACCAACCAACCAATCAACCAACCAACCAACCAACCAACCAACCTGTTTCTCATACTGAGGATGGAACCTAGGGCTTTCACATACTGAGCAAGCGCTCTATCACTGAGTTGTGTACTCAGCTCTCAGATCGCTTCCGGAGCCTGCTGGAGGATGGAAACTGGAGGTCAGCTGCTGTCACACGGTGGAGGTCTCAGTCCTGGGGTAGTGGCGGTGAAGATAAATTTTCTAGAATTTACTGGTGGTGGTGAGGTGGGAGGGGGCAGGTGGTGTCAAAGGAGGCGGACTCCTAGGTTCCTAAATTGAAGTCTGATTGGAAGGACGGGTTGGGGGGCGTGGCGGGTAGGATTAGAACCCTAAGCTTCTGATGTTTAGTAAGTTTGAAGTCTCGGTGGTGAACATTGGCTTGGGCCTTTTTTTTGTTTGTTTCTTTTGTTTTTGTTTTTGTTTTTGTTTTTGTTTTTGTTTTGTTTTGTTTTGTTTTGTTTTCCGAGACAGGGTTTCTCTGTGTAGCTTTGGCTGTCCTGGAACTCACTTTGTAGACCAGGCTGGCCTCGAACTCAGAAATCCGCCTGCCTCTGCCTCCCGAGTGCTGGGATTAAAGGCGTGCGCCACCACACCCGGCGGCTTGGGCCTTTATTTTGCCATTTTAAAATAGCTGACTCTCTGCAGGTCCGAAGCGTCCTGAGCCATCGCGACCGTCACCAGGCACTTGGGCTGCCGCCCTTCCTCCTCAGCATCCAGCAGCACAGACATCTGTGTACAGAGCAATGCTTTGTTCCCGCTTTAGGTTGTTTCCTCTGATTGCATTCCCCAAAGTGGCATTGCCAGGTCAGAGGAAACGAATGAGTGGTTTTTATGGCGTTCGCTGCAGATTGCCAGATTGTTTTTTAGGAAGACAATCAATTCAGCATGCCACCAGCCACCTATAAATGTGCTTTCTAGCCCATGAATCTGCCGGGACTGGACATTCTCATTTCAAATTACTTATCTTCTTTTTAATTCGGCGATGTAAGGACCTTTGGGGGTCTCTGTGACAGTTTAGTCATTTCTACGGGCATAATAAACTTACTTGCATGATGCTTGACTTTTAACGACTCATGGTCTCACTAGCGAGTAGAAGTTATGCTAACCTTGTTTTTATTAATTCTATTTATCATTCTGGTTATAGGTTCTTACTGGGTGTATATGGCATCGCTTTACATTCTATTGGCTTTTTATGATTATGTTTACGTATTTGCTTTGTGTGCACGTGGGCATCTCTGTGTCACAGTGCGTGGAGGCCAGAGACAATTTATGGAGTCTGTGGGTCCTGGGGATAGAATTCTCTACCTGTCAGGCTCAGTGTTAAGTCCTGCTGCCCACTGACCATTTCACCAGTACTGTACTCTATTTTTAGTATTACTATAACATCATGAAAAAATAGGATTGTGTTATTAACCTTTTCCTTTCTGGGTCTGAGAATATTCTTTATGTTATTTATTTATTTATTTATTTATTATTTTTGCCCATTTTGTTAGGATTCATCCTTTGGCAGGTAGTTATAAAGAATCCTGATTGCTTTGAGTTTTATAATGTTATTGGTTGACTTGTTGATATTTCTGGATATTGGTGTTGTATATGTGGTGGGAATACCCTCAGTGTGTTCTGAAGGATGCACGTGTGTGTGTGTGTGTGTGTGTGTGTGTGTGTGTGTGTGTGTGTGTGTGATGGATTCTGTGGGTAAACACACAGGGGAGTGCTGGGCCCAGCTGATTTACCATTTCAGGCTATTCTTCCGTGGAGTCTCCTGGGACTGGTGATAGTTGATGTATTAATTGTACCCGTCCAGGAGAAGATATACAGAGTATTTTCTGAACTCTAGACTAGGGCATCAGAGACTTTTTTTCTGTAAAGTGCTGGGTAGTACCGCTATCTTATGATATCTGTGGTAACTACTCAATTCCACCTTTGTGCAAGACACATGCAGACAATGTCTCAAAGAGTGAGTCTGACTGTGTTTCAATAAAACTTTATTTGTGTATACTGAAATTTGAATTTCACACAGTCTTCACTGGTGCTATATTACTACTCATTCATTCCTCCTCACTTCCCAGCTATTCAGACTATAAAACCGTTGTAGGCCTATAGGCCATACAAAAGTAGACGGCGATAGAGTCCAGCCTGCTTTTAGACCAGGGCATTAATACTGTGTGAGAGCAAATTGGGGAAACTCACTTTGGAAAATCCTTACTTAATTGTGCTCTGGGCATCTAAAGTGAACTTATTAATTGTAAATCCTTTCTCTTTTATGTTTTTTTTGTTGTTGTTGTTATAAACCAAGGTTTATTTCATTTTAGTTAATTAACTTACTTTGAGATAGAGTCTCAGGTTGACTAGGCTGACCCAAGGCTAACCTTGAGCTGCCTCTGTTTTAAGTGCTAGGATTATGGTGTGTACTGGTCGCGAAACTCACCAGGCAGGCACTCGACTAGCTGAGCCAGCCACATCCTCAGAATCCCAAGTGTTTGCTAGTTTGTTTTTAATATAGTGTGAAAAGTAGCCTTGCTTTCTCTTGTCTTTCTCTTGACGTCTGCTTTAAAAATGAACCTCTACAGTGTGCTCTGTGTTCGGGAAAGTGAGTTTCAGGATTATAATCTTTTATTGAATTAAATAAAAGAAATAACCAAATTTTTGGTGTTTAAGAAAAAATATCCCTATGGAAATCAGCTTGAATAGGAAATCAATGTCTAGCACAAGCTGGCCTGGGATTTTGTGATGCTCCTGTCTTTCCATCCTAAATTCTGGGGTCATAAGCATGGACCGCCATGTAAATAGGCAAGTACCACTAGGTACATAGGCATGTGCCCAGCTGGCAGGTTTTGTCTTATTTGCTTGTTCTGAGCCAGTTTTGGTGTGGATCCCTGCCTCGCTTTGAATACACTATGTATATCAATCTAGCCTTGAACTCACTTAAGTACACCAAGCTGGCCTTGAAATCACTTAAGTACACCAAGCTGGCTTTGAACTCACTGCATGCCTCAAGCTGGCCCTGAACTTGTGATATTCCTCATGCCTTTGTCCCCAGAGTGCTGGAACTACAGTGTGTGACACTGTGCTAGAGTTGGATTATACCTATAAACAAAAAAAAATCTAGAGTTCGAGGGCTGGAAATGTAACCTGCCTAGCACACACACAACCTTGGATTTAATTGCAGCATGACAAAACAAAACAAACAACAACAACAAACAAACAAAACAAAACAAAACAGGAAAAAAATTCTCAAATTTATACTTAAGATATAATTGAAATGTTTCAAGACATTGTCTAGTCACAGGAAATAAACTTAAAGTCTGGTAAAATAATAAATTGGTGGGGGTGATAATTTTCCAAACTAGTATTCATCCAGCAAGTACCATGTCAGATATGTTCTCCATGTTCCTTCTGTGTAACTCATTAACTATCAAAACAACTTAGAATGGCGGTTATTATTGCTGTGCCCATTTCACAGCTGAGGAGGTAGAGGCTTGGAAGTTGGCTCACTCCCAGGCTAGAAAGATAGGAAAAAAAAAATAATGTAATTTTCCTCAGCCCAGAAACCAGATTCACCAGCTGACACTCACAGGGTATCTTCAATTCACACCCGACCCTATTTGCTTCGAGATAGCTACCGGCTGGAAGGCTAGATTCCACAAGACGGACTCTGGTGGACGTCAGGTATCAAGAGTAAAAGGTCAGGTTATATAACCTGTGCTTTCCTACGGCTCTCTGGGGGTTCAGTTACCTTGTAGGCACGGCCTCACATATCTCAGGGAAACACTTCCTGAATATGGCTTTCTTCTATATTAAGGAGACCGATGATAGAGTATGCCGAGGGAGGCCTGCTTAGGGCAGCCACATAGGGAGCACCGTGGAGTTGTGGAGCTACCGTGTCTGCCTTGGACACCGGGAGCTCTCTGAACCTTGTCCTTTTGGGGGGGGTTTATGGAGGTGCCACTTCATAGGCACAATTGACTACATCATTAGCCATTGGTGACTAATTTAACCTTCAACCCCTCTCCTCACCCCAGAGATCGAGGTGGAACTGAAAGAAGCAAGCTGTCTATAAAAATCTTGTGTGTTCTGACCACTGGTTTCCATCTTGATGGCACCCTCTCAGAGCCTCCGTCCCCTGTCATCTCATCACCACCCAGAAGACCCTAAGCACTCTGGCCGTGAGCTTTCCTACTTTGTGATGGGATCCATGGGAAATGACTACATCTATATTCCTTATTATCACAGTATCACCCCCCCAGCAGGTGCCTGGGAGAGCAGGACCCATGTGGTACATTCTAGGCTTAGATGGATTTTCCTTGTTCTTTGAAGCCTCTGTTGCTGCCCTGGCCTGGGTTGTATGCTCTTCCGGACATGCCCCGTCAGCATGAAGTCGCATCCTTCCATCATCTGCTGTTTTCTATGTGACACTACTTCACCTCTTACTCATCGGGCATCCCATTGGCATCTCTCATTAAGCAGAAAATAAAGAAATGACTACTGTGTTGGAGGGAGATGGGCTGTGGTCCAGTGACTGATTGCTGTATGCACTTTCTCTCCTGCATTGCGGGTTTCAGAGAAAACAGCTCCTAGGTGAAATCTTCCCTGTTTTTTTCCTCTCCAGTGTCCCCTGAGCTTGCCTCCTTCTGTTCCTACAGTCAGCACATTCTGGCTTTGGCATTCTCTATAGTCACCAGCTTTAAAAACAGTCCCTGCTTTGGCAATAGGAGATGGCCCTCCCTCCTTCCCATTCCTCTCCTCCCTCCCTCCCTCCCTCCCTTCCTTCCTTCCTTCCTTCCATTTTCCCTCTTTTCAGAGAAGGCAGTAGAAATGAAANCTCCCTTCCTTCCTTCCTTCCTTCCTTCCTTCCTTCCTTCCTTCCTTCCTTCCTTCCTTCCTTCCATTTTCCCTCTTTTCAGAGAAGGCAGTAGAAATGAAAGAGCCAACAAAGTTTATATAACATAACTGGAAATATCCTGTCTGTGATTTGTGGAACCTTTGTCCTTGAACCATTTGTATGTAACCCACCTGCTCCCCAACTTCGGATCTGGAAAATTATAGCCATCTAGTGGTTTATATTACAAATGAAAAATGATGGCCCAGATATCTGGTCAACAATTCTGAGGGCTGACCAGCTCTGTCTTTGTCATCAGGTATCATATTTCATAGTCATCCTCACAGGCAAACTTGATTACCTTACAATCTCTACAGTAAATATATATATATATATATATATATATATATATATATATATATATATATATATGTGTGTGTGTGTGTGTGTGTGTGTGTGTGTGTGTGTGTGTGTGTGTGTTTATGTATGAAAAAATTCTATATCGAAGTCCAGAGTAATTTTCCTGCTTCTCACTAAGGAAGAGCAGGTCCACCTCTGTCGTGAGTTTGCTCATTTCACAATGAAATGTTACTAGAACTTGAGAGGAAATGAAAGTGACGTATGTCTGGTGCAGGGACGATGGCCCAGTGGGTAAGATGCTGGCTTACCAATGTGAAGAGACTTGAGTTTGATTCCTTAGCACTCATGTAAAAAGCTGTATGTGGTCTTGTAAGCCCCTGTAACCCCAGCATTATGGAGGCTGGAGACAAGCAGGTTTGCTGTCTGCCAGTCTTGTTAAAATGGCAAGCTCCAGGTTCTGGGAGAGAGCCCTTTCTCAAGGCAATGAAGTGGAGAGCGATTGAGTAGGACACTCTACGTCCTCTTCTGGCTTTCCCGTGGGCATGTGCACCTGTACACACATGTGTATACAACACACACACACACACAAACAACAAGGTCAGTGTCACACATCTGTTGTAACCTTTAAGCTACCAAGGGATCTCTTTTTTTTTTTTTTTTCGAGACAGGGTTTCTCTGTGTAGCTCTCCCTGGCTGTCCTGGAACTCACTTTGTAGACCAGGCTGGCCTCGAACTCAGAAATCTGCCTGCCTCTGCCTCCCGAGTGCTGGGATTAAAGGTGTGTGCCACCACGTCCGGACCAAGGGATCTCTTGTTTATCTGAAGGATGAGGTCATGGAAGCGGAATTGCTGAATAATAAGTGGATGTCCACATTCTGACGTGGATTCACATATCCGGGTGCTTCTTGTCTTCAGTCAGGCCCACCTGTGCTGTAAACTGCAGGTGACACATCATAGGTTGTGCTGTAGGCCACCAGGATGCACAGTGAGACCCTGGAAGACTTCACAGCCAGTCACCTGCACCAAGTGCTACTCTCCACTTGATCTCTGCTTCTCTCATTTAAGCTTCGAATCATTCATAAACACTTGTAGTGTTTTTGGTGGTTGTTGTTTTTTTTAACCAAATACACAGTTTGAGACAGCATGCTGATACTTGCCGCGTCTATCCACTGTTGTAGGTGAAGTTCTTAGATACATGGAATTTTCATCATAACTGCAGTTTAAACACAGAGAGAATCTAAGCCTTTTATATTGCTTATAATCTTAAGCACAAAGTGTAATCTTCTTTTTTTTCCCTTTCTTTTAAATAAGAGAATATTTGAACCCTTTAGTATATTAGCTTTTTATTTTGAGTATCATGAAGAAGCTAATTCTTAGAAGCCAACTGTAGTTCTGTTAAGAGAGAATAATTGGGGGGTTAGAGAGATGGCTCAGAGGTTAAGAGCACAGGCTAGCAGGGCAGTGGTAGTGTATGCCTTTAATCCCAGCACTTGGGAGGCAGAGGCAGGTGGATCTCTGAGCTCGAGGCCAGCCTGGTCTACAGAGTGAGTTCCAGGACAGCCAGGGCTACACAGAGAAACCCTGTCTCGAAAAAGCCAAAACCCAAACCAAAAAAACAAATAAAAAACAAAACAAACAAAACACAAAACAAAACAAAACAAAACAAAAAAACCAAGAGCACAGGCTGCTCTTCCAGAGGTCCTGAGTTCAATTCCCAGCAATCACAAGGCAGCTCACAACCATCCATCATGGAATCTGATGCATTCTCTAGTGTGTCTGAAGACAGCGACAGTGTACTCCCATACATAAAGTAAATAAGTACATCTTTCAGAAAAGGAAAGTAATGTCTTCAGGGTCTTTGAAGGTGAACAAACTCTTTGCTTTCATGCTGAAGGGAACCAGGGTACCTTATTTAGATCTTTCAGTTAATATTATGGCGCCATTTTGGAGGTTTTGTTGTCCTCACTCGCAGCAACCGCCTCCACCATTATTGTTCAGTTTACTAACTCTAATTATTCGTGGTCTGCAAATTTACCCTTTTAGTCAACAAGTCCTTGTCAATGAGCTGGGGTCCTTGAGGATTTGGATAGCATCAGTGGCTCTCATCAACTCACCCCTTCTCATCAGGAAGGGAAAAGAGGGCATGTGGTCCAGTCAATGGATACGGAGTCTACATGCTGTTACGAGTTACAGATTCCAGGGAAGACACACAGGGTATAAATGTGTAAGTAAGAAAATGATGACAGCCATATAGGGAAAAGAAGAAAGCGAGGAGGGCTTTACCATTGGGGATGGGAGGCCGGGATAGCACCCAGGAGGAAGTCTTGTCTCTGGATGAGTTTGCTTTTTCTCAGATATCAGGGGGAAGTGAGAGTTTGAAGCCGAGTATGAAGGAACCAGATTGAGAGTGTGAGTTAGAGTGGGTGGAGAGAGAGAAAGAGAGAGAGAGAGAGAGAGAGCTCTGCTCATAGAGAAACTTACGGGAGAGGCCTGGAGGTTTCTTTGAGCTGCTGATCTTGGCATTGTTTGTATTTCTTGAGATGCCCATGCTGGGAGCTGGCAGACTTCACCTATAAAGGGCCAAGTGATAACAGTAAGCTACTGAGGCTTTGGGCAGAACAGCCTCTGTCATAGCCTTTGTAGCTTTCCCACAGTAGCATGAAAGCCGCCACGAGTGCTAGCTACATCAGTGTCTAGATTCTAGCAAGCTTGTTTATAAGACGAACTGGTATGTTGGCATTCCTTTGCTGGCCCCCCTGGCTTGAAGGATGATTTGCTTATTATTTTCCTTGTGTTCATTAGGTAGTTGAGCAAGTGAGGAAGTGTAGTCTATATAGTAGTCCCTGGCCTTGAGCTGCTTATATGCATTAAGGAAAGATAAGTATATACACTTACGGGACTGCCAACCAACATTAAGAGACACTATGTAATTAGATGCTGGTACAATAGACAGAAACAGGAAATGCGATGGGCTACTTGCTCAACTGCTTGGCATCTGGGTGTTTAGAAAGAGATTTAAAGGCTACATAGGGATG